>PVLA01004401.1:0-87935 GCA_004027455.1 Hydrochoerus hydrochaeris | reverse complement strand
TATACAACTGTGTAAGATAAATTGAGAGTAAAACATTTAAACATTTTATATTTAATTATATTTTCAGATCCTCCATAATAAGAATATACTAACTATATGAATAAATGTGTGTATATATATATATATCATATATAAAATATATATTTTTAATAAACAAAAACCCAACATCTTGCTTTATTCTAAACTTCTAGAATTAAGCCAGAATGGCCAACTCTATGCTACCCTGAATCACACTTTGCCGGTACCTGACTTTTAGAAGTTACAGAATGAACCAAAGAGAAATTTGGGGGCTGATAGCTCTACCAATGCCAGGTTGGGAAGGACTAGCAAATTTCTGTTCGGGTCAGCTGAGACTGGTGTTGTGTATCAGAGGGATGAGTACATTTCTGGGATGTCTCCATTAATTATGTCTCCACCCATAAGCATATGGTTTTAAATTTTCTGTAATTGTATTCAAGACAGGACCTGTAGGGCTTCTAATACAATCTCTTTTGTTTGGGGGCAGGCAAGTTGGGGCCTCCACTTGACATCAAGCTGGATGCACTGAACTGTACAGCTTTCAGTATCAAGTGGAAAATGCCACGATCTGGGAGTCCAATTACTGGGTACACGGTGAGTACATATATGTATATGGGTGCGCTGGGGTGACCGTATGTCCCTCCTACCCAGTACCTCCTACCCAGCACCTCCTACCCAGCACCTCCAGGAGGTGCTTATCCAAAATGTTGTGATCAGAAATGTGTTGGGTTTTGGAATATTTTCAAATCCATAACGAAATATCTTGAGGATAGACATGACCCAAGTATAAAGACAATATTTATTTATGTTTTATATATCCCTTATGTGTCTGGGCTGAGAGGAATTTTATATAATATTTTTAGTACTAGTGTTTTGACTGTGATCCATCACATGAAGTCATGGATGGAGTTTTCTACTTTTGGTGTCGAGATTTAAAAAGTTTCAGATTTTGAAGCATTTCCAATTTAGAAATTTTGGATTATAGATGGTCAACCCATCTGTGCATTCCTTGTGAATAACTGCCTCATTCTCATTTGGTGAAACTATAAGAAATGCTTTAAGGCATTGGTAAGAGCTCTGAACATGTCATCTGCATTCATTAATTAAGATCATCTCTGTGCAGCAGTAGGAAAGTATAAAGCAAATATAAGGTATGTCTTCTGCTCTCTAATTACCTATAGCCAAATTTGGAGAATAATGTAGAAACATGGACAATCAGAGCAAGTCTCTGTGGAATTTTTTTTTTTTTAACCATGGATCAAACTCAAGACCTCATGCATGCCAAGCAGGAGCTTGTGCCACTGAGTTACATCCCTGGCCCCTCACTATGGAATCTTATAAGTACAAAAGAATATAAGATCTGAATTAAAGGAGTGGATAGGTAAAGTGGAGGAAGGAACAAAGAACATTCTTACTATCAGAGCCTGCAAACTGGGTAGACATTGGTGCACCAAAATGTTCTCTTTGGCCAGTGTTTTTAGAAACAAGTCAGATTTTAAGTCAGGCCATTTCCAATAGACACTTAGATCTCTGAAATATTAGGAGTATGGGCAGAGCTGGCCACACTGAGCTCACATTTCTATAGAGCACCCTGTGCTTTGCAGCTGAGCTCTCATTTGAGATGGGACCATCATACACAAGTTCCATCACTCCCTACTATCTCCACTTCACCAAGGGACAGCAGCCCTTTACTTCTGGACTCCTGTCATATCAACTGTGGGAAAATGAACATTACCTGTGCAAGTCATAGTTGGGGAACCATGAGAGGAAGTGAGTCTTCCCTCTTCATTCTCCTTCAGTGATATGGGTCTTTCTCTGGGCCACTGCAGGCTTTTGAGCTTGTGTCCCCACCAGGTATATCTGATGTTCATTCCCTTCAAACTAGAGTTGGGGTAGAGTGGTGCATGTCAGAAACTCCTCCTCTATGACTGTGACTTGAACCTTTGATCTTAGAGAAGTATTGACTCTATTCTCACCAGGCTTTCTGGGTCTTTTCAAGGTCTTTTACTCTGAGGCTGGTGTGGATAAGTCCCTGTGGGAGCAGTCACATAGTGTGCCACTCAGCTGGGACACCCCAGTCACTGTGAGTATCTCCATGCTGCCAGCCCCCTCTAAAGCACCTGAATTCTTGGCATTCCAGGGACTCTCAGCTAGATCTCTGAGTTGATGCAGGTGCTCCCTTCTGCATAATAATAACATTTGTGGAGTCCTTTAGAATTTCTAGATGTCTTGCATGTGTACCACCTCTGTGAGCTGCCTTTTCTCTCTCTGCAAAGGTAGACATGTGTTAAAAGGGTGCTGGCAAAGTGCTTCTATCCCAGACTCAGTTCTCTTTGCCAGGGGCAGAAACAGCCACCCTGTGGTTATTTTTTCCTCTTTTTTTCTTCTTAAAGTTTAATTCTGATTTTCTTTGAAATCCCAAGAAAGCTTTATAAATAAATATGACATATTTGTATCGTCCCAACTGCCTGGAGATACAATGCAGAAGAAAAAGATGTAATTTGAAATTTATGGTCAGTCCAAGTTATTTATTTTCCTTTTCAAGCTCAGTACCAATGGTCAGATTCTCTCTTTCTTTTCTGTTTCCTGTCAAGGTCTTTCTGGGAGAACGTTTTTGCCTTCAGCACCTTCTGGTTTCTTTTCTTTCACTCTCCTCTTTCCTGTTCTGCTGCTATATGCTCTAGGCTAGAGACTTTCTACAGCTCTATTCTTGGCCCATGGCGCTATTAAACTGGTGGTGGTGGTGGCAATGCTCTCTCTTAATAAATGCCTGTATGTGAAGCACAGTCTGAAACTTATTTGTCATCTTTTATAAGGAGCTCTTACTTATTAAGTGTCTGTCACCTGCCAAGACCATCCCTCATGCTTTACATTTGTTTTGCCATTTATTCTTCATAACTCTCCTATGACCTCATTTTACTGACAGGAATGCTGAGACTCAGTGAGGTGAAGTAACTTCCCCAAATCATACATTAGTAAGAGACAGAGCTGACAGTAACACCAGGGCTGCCACTTTAGAGCCTTTACCCTAGCAAATTTTACTAAGGCTCTCATGACCTGAAAACACTTGATGCACATTTTTCGGCCTGCTTGTATTTAATCTCAAACTAGATTTTTGCCTGCATAAGCTTGTTAGCTTTAGAAGCACTCATTCCTAGCTCTGTGATTGACTCACTACTAAGAAGGAAGATTGGGTTGGCCTCATACTGAAAAACATGAGTTCGAGGTTCCCTCTCCCTTTGAAAGTCCTGGAACTTTGCACAAGCCCACTGAGCCCACCAATGCCCAGTATCATCACTGGCAGTGTCCCCAAGGGCTCATGGCTCTGCCTTGAACAAAATCCAGTTATGGAGGTAGCTAGTGGCTTGAAATCTGGACAATGCTTTTGAAACAGAAAACCTGCTTTCCACATAGGGCCTGGGCCAAAAATTGATGTATCTGATAAAGTTACTGCAGGGCAGACCAGAAACAGAGAACCAGAAGAAGGACCAAGTATGCTGGGTTTCTGAACCCTCTTCTTCCTCTGAAGTTGGAACTTTACCCAATCACTTAACTTGCCTAATCTTCAACTGTCTCATATCATAATCAGATTACTGGGAGAAGCAAATAAAATCATGCATGTAAAGCCTTTCATAAAATGTAAAAATCATATAGATGCTAGTTACCATTCCTGATTACTTTTATGTTAAATATTCTCTCAGGCCAGGGATATAGCTCAGTGGCACAAGTGCCTGCCTGGCAAGCACAAGATCCTGAGTTCAATTCCTGGTACTGAAACAGCATATGTAGATGGATAGATAGATAGATAGATAGGCAGATATACAGATAAATATAGATATCTGTTATTTATATCCAGACATTAGAGTTTGTTGTCAGATTCTAGAACTTGATCATCTTGCTGATTTCAACAAACTGCCATAGTAGTTTTCTTATCTCCAGCACTAGATAACACACACTACTTGTTTTGGTGCAGTATTCAATCTTGTTGAGAAAACCTTGTATACATTGATAGAATTATTAAAGAACAATGCAAGACCAGATGTTATTAATATGCCATTGGATAGATAAACAGGCTTTGGAGAGGTGGAAATGAGTATGGAGACAAATGGTGAAGAGGTAAAACCTGGGGCTGTAAATTGAAGGAGGAAACTTTCTAGAAAGTAATACTAATAAAGGACTTGAAAACAAGCCAATAATATATCTAAAATTGCTACCACAATATCTTGTTATCTTTGAAATAGCTGCTCCTGCCATTGGATTTGACATAATCAAACAGAAGAAAAGAGAATAAAACCCAACCCAACAAAACAATGGAAATATTATAGGACTTTCAAAACAAGACCATAGGGAATCAACAATGGCTGCAGCCCTCAGAAGGAGATTTCCCTTAGATGTCATACAGCATACCACTATCCTCTGAACCCATGATCAGACACTGGCCCTAGACCTGCAATGTTAGTGAAATACCAAAGCACCACAGGATCCAATTGCATTTCACTTCCATGGCTATTATCACTGCCTGTTTCTCCAGATAAGCTGGTTGCTTACATGTGGTAAGAGGGGAGAGGGGCCGTGGGATGGTACTTCTTGTTTGCCAGCCCAAGTGACAGAAGGGCCTGGGCTCTGGCTGTTCCAGTCCAGCGGGGTCCATGCATGGCTCTGTTTCCCAGGCTGGGTTTGCTCACTCATGTGTCCTTTGTTCTCTCTACCCCCAGTCCATGAATGGCTCTGACTCCCAGGGAGAGGCTAGGGTCTGACTGTTCATTGTCTTGTCTTTAATTGTTTCTTTTCTATTTTATTCTGTTCTGTTTGATTTTTACTATGTTTGACTTTATCTACAGCTATTTCGAAGACAGCAAAAGGCATTGTTGACTTTGTAACGTTTTAGGCCTGTATCCCTTACACTGGTTTGTTTTTATTGGTTTTATTATGTTTTATCTTCTTTAAAATAAATTGTTAAAAAATCAAGAAAGAAAAGAGAGAGAAAGGAAGGAAGGAGAGAAAGAAAGAAAGAAAGAAAGAAAGAAAGAAAGAAAGAAAGAAAGAAAGAAAGAAAGAAAGATTGATTCAAGGGAGGGGCATCCCAATGGGAGGGAGCGATTTGAACCCATGAATGAGTATGCAACTGTGTTCACATGCCTCTGTACATGTAAGGTCGGACAAAGGTGAGAAGAGTGACAGAATATATTGGTTGGAGAGTGGAATAGTGACATAAATGCAGTGAATCAAGAAGCCAGAAGGCAGAGGTTGGCATCATAGAATGGCTCTGTTTTAGACTCCTGTATTACAAAAACCCAGCTGGGAAACCTTCCTAACTCTCAAATTCTCATCAACAAAATAAGGATACTAGTACTATCTATGTCACAGGTAATGTATCTGTGCCTCCCAAACCGTCTGCAGCAATCTGACAGAGGTGTCATAGAATATTTACAATTTTCAAAGAAAAACAGTAACATTTGTGTCAACTACTAGTAACAAATTGTTTGGATGTAACTACTTAATAAATGGACCACAGGTGTTTCCTTTGGACCAGAGATGCTATAAAAGGGTTTCTAAGTAAATAAGTATACCATGAACAAAGTTATATTATCCTCTGGATGTGGTGAGTATTCAGAGTCAATGATTGTAGAACTTTCAGCGTGACATCTGATCTGAAATAAGAACTCAGTAAATGGTTGGTAAAATGCATATTTTAAAAAGATGTGTTTGCTGCCCTTGGCTTTCAGGCTCAACAAAGGGCAGGTACTCCATGGATTCATTTTGGTCCTGAAAGTTTTATTTTATTATTCATGTCTCTTTGTTTATTTGTTTGTTCTCCCGTCTCCAGAGACCAACCGGCCATCAGACAATTTTTGTAAGTATATTTCAGAACAGTTTACTTTATATCCTTGCCCAGGATTTGAGTGTGGGTGGAGGGAGATCTCTTTTCATAAAAATGTTGATTTTTCCCGTGTTTGTCTCATCTTAATTAAGGCCCAGTGGAGACTGCTTAGTTCTAGCGTAAGGAGACCCTACCAAGTGTGCCAGGTTGAGTTTTAGTCATCTAGAAAGAAGATGCTCTTCTCCTTTTGTGTGCTGCTTCATCTCATGTGGCAGAGTAAGATTAAGAGAAATATAATTAAAGGTAAAGCAATTTAAAGTCTGTTCCAAGACCAAGTAAAAATTATTGGAAAAGGGAGAAAAGTAGGAAACAGCTCCTAGGGCTAATCCCTCTCCTTTCAATCTCTCCTTTCCTTGTTTACTTTGACAGTTCCAGATTATTTTTTCAGCAAATTGAGCCCATCATCTAAAAATGAGTTTCCAGACTGAATGCTGACCAAGGTGTTGGATTGAAAAGTGGATAGTCTGATTAAAACAGATTGATGAAAATAATCTAGCTGGTAATTCCAATGCATTGTTTGCAAGTCTGCCTTCTAGATGCTTCTAATTTGGTTAGCACTTCACATTATCTTTTGTCTGACAGGTTTTTTTTTCCCCCTTAGAAAACAAAATAGTAAAACAAAGCAAGGAAATTTTAAAATTATTTTGAGTTAGAAATAGAAAAGGATGCTCAGACTGGTGATTTCCACCCTTTTTGATCATTTATACCATGAGTTAAAACATATGTGAATTCATACCAATATATGAATATTTATGTATTTATAAATTATACCACTATGGTAAGACATTACATACATTATCAAGTCCCACAGAATTTTTAAAAAGGAGATAAAACAGACATAGAATGTTCTGTTTTCCTCTGGCACCTCAGTGGGTCACCTTGCCTGGAGAGGCGAGGAGGCACCGTCACTGCTTTGGAACTTGCTGGTGTGGTTGACATAGAGAGTGATTTTGTTTGGGTCTTAGCCAAGATTAGAGGGAGAAAGCAAGCCTACCTAGAAACCAAAGACCTCATTCTGTCACCAGAGTAAGGGTGAGCTTCTCTCAATCTCCCTTTCACTATATAATGATGAGGTAGACTAGCAAGGGTTCCTGATTGAAGATATCTTGGTCTTCCATGAGGCTGCTGTCATTTTAATAGGCAGGCATCAAAGATACTAACTTTCCATAATACTCAGAGCAAATCCATCCAAAGACACATTTGCTAGTCCCTCAATTGAATGTTTCCCCTGCTGCAAAATGCCTTCCAGCTACCTGTGACAATTCTGTTCTTTCTCAAGGCTATTGGAGGAAGAATAATGGGAAGACATTATAGTGATATTTTTATGGAGCCTTCTATCAAATACTGCCAGGTATCCTCAACAGTCTCTAAGGCAAAGGAAGACTTGTAGAGTCATCTGTGAAGCTGAGCTCATTTTTAGTCGCTCCTAAAGAAAATTATTTGAGAATAGAAGGCTTTTGGTACTGAACTATTGGGGCAGAGCCTAAGTGGCGCCCCCAAGGCCACAGCTAGTTTGCAATAGCACCTGAGTCTCCAAACTTCTAGTGAATGCTTTTCTCACTTCATGCCTCCTCACAGCTGTGCTCATCTGAACTAGTGAATGAGACAACCTCTAGCTTCATTTCCAAGACAAACTGATCTAGATTCCTAGCAAAAGAAAAAGGTAGAATATAAGGGAATAAAAGTGAGGTCCAAAATCAGAGTCAGAGATGTGAGTTCAGAGTCATTCAATGTGATTTCATCAAGTTGAGTGAAAGGTATTTACTTAGTAATCAGTAGTCCCATCTTTGGTCTGTGTGTGGGGTTCTTCTTTTTGTTACAATGGGTGTTTTTGTAGACTGAGTGATATATTAGCTAGGCTATAAGCCTAGTAGTCCAGAAAGTCAAAATGCCAGTAACTCTAACAAGATGCGCTATGTTTTTTCCTCAGTGACTCTCCAGATAAAGACAGTGTAGAGCTCTTCTTGCGGCAGAGATGCAAGTCTTTCTAGTCCATGGTCCTTCCAAGCCCTTGTGCCCTCATCCAAATGGTCCCAAATGGCTCACTACCCCATCTATACCCTACCCAATAGTTGAAAAGGCACATGAACCCTGTCTTTTAAAGGGATAACTTAGAAATTGAACTCAGCATCTTCACTCTCATCCTATTGGACACGTGACCACACTCAGAAGGAAAGGAGGCTAGGAGGTTTGGAGTGGCTGCAACTTAAGCGAAATACAGGGTTTCTATTATGAGCAAGGAGCAGAAGGGTCCTAGGGGATGACAGTCATCCAGGTCAGACTGTGAGTAGAGGGAGTGGTATTGGTCTAGAAGATGTTAAAAAAAAAAAGCAATTTAAAAAGAGGCTAGTCTGAGAATTAGATGTGCTATATCTAGAAGCCAAATGATTGAAACAGGTATGTTGTGTGTTTTGTGAGGGAAATTAGACCCAAATCATGCCCCTAAAGGCAGTTATACAAACTCTCTGGATCTAGCTGCATCATTGATAAGATGGGCTCATAGGACTGACCTCTTAGGGCTGTTGTGAAGATTGAGAGGCAGTGGTATGCCAAGATTTTATAATTTCCAACTCACAACAAAAATGCAGTTTATTATAATTATACTTACTATGAAATGAAAGTTTGTTGTTATGGCAATCTGTAAGGAAGGAAAAGAGACCTAGGGAACTGTTTCTCAGTTCATAGTTGCTGGGGGTTTTCTCTGGCTTTGTGAAAGGACTCGCCTTGCTTTACTGTACTATACACATGTAAATTTATCGGTGGTGTTGAGAAGATAAAGGAGGCATTTTAGTGTTGCATTTCAGAAAGGGCTGCACAGACATAGCAGAGTTTTGTTTTGTTTGTTTATGCATTCTTGTTTTTGCAGCAGAACACCCAACTGCAAAACAAAACAAAACACATGGGAGAAGCTAGGAAAGACTGGACTGTTCGTAGTCTCTGACCTCTGCTCCAAGAAGGCAACTTCTCTTACTGTATTTCCCACTATCTTGTGCAGAAATAAAATATAAAAGACATAAACATCTTTTTGTTTTCAGACTTCCACAAGGCAACAAAACAGCAAAATGTGTGTGTGTGTTTTTTTAATTTGGAGAAAAGCATATTCAGCATCTTGTTTGATTCAAGGCTGAAGTAGTAGTTAGATGTTCAAGAGCAGAAATACAGAGATTTGTGAATTCTGTGATATGTTATTGAAAATTCCAAAGGTTACCACAAGTCACAAAATAATGAAGGACTTCATTTGGGAGGAGAGATGTTGGAGGAAAAATGATGACTAAATCACTGAGTCCAGTTCTTATCTCACAGCCCCGACTACTCAGTCCTCTTAGCCGCTCACATTTGTATGCCAACTTGCTGGAACAATAATTCAGGAAAAGACAGACTGAAAGCAACTGGTTTCTGGAAGGGAAACCCTTCACCTCTCACCCTAGTTGAGGATAGTGCTAACCTTTTATATCAAACAAGCTATTTAAATATTTTAATCCACATAGGAAAATTGTATATTTTTTCTTATCATTTGCACCATTTGCACTTATGACACATTGACTTCCATAGGTAAAGTAACAATAATATAGTCTTCTTTATTCATGAATACTATGTTTTGTTGATTTAAACAATGCTTAATATTTTTCATGCAGGTTTTATCTGATTAGAACTCAGATCTTGGAGTCAAACAGAGCAAGTTTCAAACTTCTATGTTGATACTTGTTAAATATATGACCTTGACCAGACTGTGAAATTTTCAGGCCTTTAGTTTTCATGTCTCTAAATGAAGATGAGAAAGATTCCACTTCACAGAATGAAGGGATAATTAAATAAGGCTGTGTGTACAAAGATACCTTTTTCCTAACACAGAGAAGACACTCCCATTCATGCTCATTAAAGATGATAAATTTGGTTGTATTGGTGCATAGCTAATATCCATAATAATCTATGAAATCACATCAGCATCCCCATACTACATACAGCACGGTGACTTCCCAGGAGAAAAGAATCCTAAAGCAAAAGGCTGTGAGAGCACTGGTTTCATCAAAAGTGGGTTTCTGCTTTATGGGACCAACTAGAGTGGCAGTTGGAAGAGAGAGAAAAGAATTTCTTAGGTCCAGCTGCTCCCTCAGATTCTCAACTGTTCAACTTGACATAAACCTTGCAATAGAAGGTGGGACTTCTGTTGGGAGCATGGGTACATGAAAGTAGAGCGAGAAGGGAGGAATAAAGGGATCTGTATTTTAGAGTTCTTGTTTAGGGTGGAGACAGGGTGAAAGGAAGGGAAGGACAAATTTGAGACAGATGCTGTCTGGGCTGCTGTGCAGGTAAGGAGTCCAGGCATGCAGCACCAAAATGGACAGAAACCACGGCGCAGGTTCTGAAGGTGTGGTGGAGGTGGGCACAAGAAAATCTGAGTCTTATCTTTGCAGTTACCAACTCTGGGGTTTGAGTCAGAGGTGCTGTTTCTGTGTTATAACAGAATATCACAGGCTGGTCATTTATAAAGAAATGAAACTTATTTGGCTTATGGCTCTTATGGCTGGGAAATCTTCAGGCATTGTACTGACATCTGTGCAGGATCTCATGAGAGCTTTTACTGTGCCATCCTGCAGTAGAGGGTGGCAAGGCAAGAGAGAAGAGGGGATTGAACTTGCTCTTATAACCAGCTCACTCTCAATAATTACCCCACTCTCATGCTGGCTAACTTACTTCAAAATAATGGCATTAATCTACTCAGGAGAGCACTGCCCTTGAGCCCTGATCTCCTCTTATTAGGCTTTGTCTCCCAATAGTGTTTAATTGGGGGATTAAAGCTCCAGCATGTGTTCTTTGGGGAGATATCTTCAAACCATAGCAGATATGATGCTATTGATTAAGATGTAGGCATCAGTAGATAAAACTGGTTTCTTGATGAGGTAATCTGTTTATGTGGGTCGTCTTGGCTCTTGATTTCTTTCTTTCATTTCACTTCAGTACATTTATTCATTCATCAAAAAGCATTGCATGAGTGTTTGCTATATGTCTGATAATACTATGCTAAGCTTTGGGATGCCAGAGGAATGAGATCTTGCTTCCTGCCCTCATGTGAATGAGGATAAAGTGACAAATAAACAGACAATTACGATATGAGGTGAGTGGTGCTAAGACTGAGGTCCACCAAGGACACCAAGGAAGCATAGGAGAGGGGCACTTAACCAGACTGGGGGACGAGGTTAGAGAAATGAGGTAATGTCTCAGCTGAACTGAGTCATGAAGGGTGAGCAGAGTGAGCCAGGCAAGAGTAGGGAGAAGGGCATTTCAGGTAGAGGAAATAGCAGGTTCAAAGGCCCAGAGGCAAGAATTGAATGGCATAAATTTGAGCCCTGCCAACTTTTTAAATATGACTGGAATATAGAATGCAAGGAGGGGAGATGGCAGGGGATGGTGCTAGAAGGATAAACAGAGGAACATAGGTAGACTAGACTGATGAGTTATAATGTGAAAAAAAGATATGCTCAGATTTCAGAGTTAGGAATATAACAACATAGCAATATGAAATCACAATTGTACAGGCAGTTTTTGTGGCAGAGGAGAGCACTGTCTTAACTATGAGAACTTGATTTTTATGCCTGTAAGTATGAAGTGACGTAAATAAATTCAGATGATACAAAGCAAGTAGCATCAGCTCCACTGGTCACTGATTGCGTGATGGTTAGGATTAGAGAGAAACAGACAGAGAATAATATAAATAATTTCAGGTTTGAGTAATTAGAGAGAATGTAATAGGTTAAGCTCTAGTTTGCTAGTGAGAAGAGGAGTGATTAGTTGAGCTTCAGTTATGTCGAACTTGAGTGGTTGGTAACCATTGGGTTGAGAAGATGCAGCCACAAATGCACACCTAGATCAACAGGCAAGCCAGAGCTAGAGGCGCAGGTTTGGGAGACATCACCATGAAGGTGGATGTAGAACTGTTTGTCTACACAAGAGTCTACAGAGGAAAAGAGAGGATGGCAATGGATAAGCTCCTGGGAAAGAGCAACAGAAAGGAGACTGGGTAGAGTATATTGAGAAACAGCAACAAGAGATGTAGGGGACCAAGAGGAATTACAGCCATTGGTTCCAAGGAATCCAAGAGATTTTAGAAGCAACACAGGACTGAAAGTTGCAAAGAGTCAGAAACAGATAGATCTACTGAATGTACTACAGTGCTGTTATGGGGACTTTGGTAAGAATATTACAATAGGTTTGCTGGCCAGATGGAAGTTGAAAAGTTCCTGGGGGATGAAGAAGTGGACACAACTTCTTCAGTAAGGTGGCCTGTGAGGAGAGGAGTAAGAAGTCATGTGACATAGGGGGAATGCTTGTTTTAGGGGTAGGCAAGACTCGAGCACAGTAAATACATGAAAATTGGGTAGCTAAGGGAGAGATTGGAGATACATGACACAGAGAGCAAGGATAAGACACACCCTCGACCAGTGGTACATGGACCTCGAGGTAGAATCACCCGGGGAGTGTCAAGCAGGCACCTGGAAACTGTTCCCAGAGTTTTGATTTAGGTGGTCCAGAGTGGTCCTTAGACATTTGTATTGATTGATTGATTTAGATCCCCAAGTGATTCTAAGATGCAGTTAGGGTTTAAGAACTACTGCAATAAGGGTTATAAAAAAGAAAAAAAAAAGAACTACTGCAATTAATACTGGTAATTATTTGGCAAATGCTTTCAAAACATATTTTTGAAATCTTCTGCTTTTCAGCGATAGTGGATGTTTAGTCATTAGCACACAACATTGTGAAGGAATATATGATACCTTTTCTCAAGCAGCTTACATTCTCATAAGAGAAACAGTAAAAATGCTTAGTTTGGATGCTTCTTATTCACAGGTTGAAAGCTCCTTATCTGAAGTATTTGAGGCCAGAGTGTTTCATATTTCATTTCATTTTATGGTTGGGTTTTGGAATATTTGGATATATGCATAATAAGATATCTTGGTGATGTCCTTGGTGTATAGCCATATGTTTTGAAAGCATTCAACAACTAATTATCAGCATTTAATGCAGTAGTTCTGTTTTTACTCTTTTTAAAACCCTAACCCTAACCCTCACCTTAACCATAACCCTAAACATAACCCTGATTGCAGTTCTTAAACCCTAACTGCATCTTAGTATCACTTGGAGATCTAAATAACTATATATTATATATCAAGATATCACCAAGATATCTCATTATGTATATATGAGATTTAGTAGAATGGAATCACCGGGTTTGTGTGGTCAGGGAAGGTGTCAGAAGCAGGGTTTGGGTCTTGGAGTGGATGAGGAACCTAGAGGAGCACGAGAGGATCAACCCTCACACATCTGCATACCCAAGACAGCAGTCATTACAGCCCATTGGCTGAACACATCCCCCATACCATTTACTATGCACTCATTACCATATAATGTTGCAAGATAGTTGTATATCATGTCCATTTTATGAAATGAGAACCTGAGGCTCAAGGACTTGATATCGAGGTCAAATCTAGTACTAAGCTGCAAAATCAATGTTCAAGTCCAGGACTTGCTGACTTCTAATTGCTGTGTTTTCTATGATAATGCACTGCTGCTTCTCACTGATGAGGCCAGGTTCCTACCTACTATTTTGCTATTTAATACTTAATTTTTTTCCTTTTCATGTGGCTAAAACTCAGGGCCTCAAACATACTAGA
Source organism: Hydrochoerus hydrochaeris (assembly GCA_004027455.1). Classification (NCBI taxonomy): domain Eukaryota; kingdom Metazoa; phylum Chordata; class Mammalia; order Rodentia; family Hydrochaeridae; genus Hydrochoerus; species Hydrochoerus hydrochaeris. The sequence goes on along the minus strand of PVLA01004401.1, from coordinate 74,366 downwards.
AAAGTACTTTACCACTGAGCTGCATCCCAAACCAAATGTATCACCTTTGCTGAAGCTGAAGTTGGAAAATCCTCTTCACCAGGATTTTCAGATTAGAACTTTTGTACGAAGGACTTCATCCATCTATTCACTGTTAACCATAATGGTACTCAATGACCAGGCTGGGAACTTGGACTGGGAATTTGTTAGAGATACAAATTCTCAGGCTCTCCCCCAAGAAATACTGGATCAGGCCCAGGAATTTGTTTCAAGAAATCCCTTGTGGTGATTCTAATGCTATTTATGTTTTCTCTTTATATTTTTATATTTATAATGAAAAATAATTATAGTCCTCTCAGGGACGGGGAAACAGTACACACCACATATCATACCTTACTCATTTTTACTTTTAGTCCCTACTTTATAAGCATAAATCAAGACTTTAGTTTAAGATATAGTTCAGCTCTGAGCATCTGAAGTCTGCAAATACAAAAAAAAATGTGGGATTCCTACTCTGGAAAGGATCATAACCTGCATCCCAGAATGCTGTACTTTGATCAAGAAATTCAGATACTGAGAGCAGCAATTGATAGTGAAAATGAATCCAGCACTAGGACAATGTGTAGATTCCAATAAAGGCTGACCCTCTAGCCTTGGGAAATATGCTATATGGTGTTTTCCTTTCAGCAAATTTTAAAATTGGGCCAGTCTTACCCAAAGCAATACAATATGTGTCTCAAGCAATTGCACAAGATCTTCAAGATGTAGATCTTATGGAAACTGTACAGCTTCCCCAAACAGAGCTTCTGATCATTAGCATTTTTCTTGTTTGGTTGTTAACAGGAGGAGGTGATCGGAAATTTGAAGCCAGGCACTGAATATCGAGTGAGCATAGCAGCTTACAGCCAGACTGCCAAAGGGAGGCTTAGCTCTCCTCGTCACATTACCATTTTGTCCCAAGGTAAATGTGGTTCAAATTCATTAATAAGAAAATGACAGGCTGCTATTTATTCGCATCTTCTCAAAGCAAATATCAGTAGGGAACTACCATGTGCAAGACACCATAGTAGGCTCTGGGAATGTGAGGGTGACCAATGCAAGCAGTGTTGGGTAGAGTCAAGATACTATCTAATAGTGTGTAGTCACGAACTAGGAGACATGCACTCCTCAGAGCTACCAGAACCTACAACCTAGGGAGGAGAGAAAAGCTCCCAAAGGAGATGAAAACTAAGTGCAGAAGGCGAGGAGGTGGAGCGAGAATCAAATGTACTTGGGTGTGGTGGTGCCCACCTGTATTTCCAGTACTTCACAAGAGGCTGAGGCAGAGGTGAGAATGGCAATTTTGACCTCAGCTTGAGCAATTTAGGGCCTTAGCAAGATTCTGCCTCAAGATTTAAAACATTTAAAAAGGGCTGGAGATATAGCTCAGATTTATGGACAGACAGAATCCAACAAATGCTCACTCTGGGGCACAAGCAGGTTGATGGCAGTCACTACTGAGAAATACTATTTGTGTACTGATAAGGAAATAGCAAGCATTCTCAAGTGGAATTACAAAAAGAAAAATGCTTGGAAGGTAAGAAAAATCTTCTGAGCTCAAGCAACAGTATGAACATAAATTGGGATGTATGAAAGTCTGGACATGAAGACAGTAAAAGATTACTACAGTGACATCACCACGTCTCCAAGGAAGGCATTCCCAAATGTCTCTCCATTGCTGTGTATTTTCATTATCAGCAGGGGAAAACACACGAAAGAATTGGAAAGTAAGTGGCAGTAATGACCAGCTTTTAGTTTTCCTTAAGGGCAAATATCAATTCCCACAGGCACACAAAGATGAAAGGCTGTTAGGAGGTGAGGCCAGGGTGTGAGGGAAGGGAACACACTAGTGTGCATGCCACAGGCAACAGGTCCTCACTTCATCACCTTTGCAGCTGAGGTGCTGGGAGGAGGGGAAGACAAGCTCCCACTGACTCAAACCTTACATGGTGAATGCAGTTGTGAATGCCGTTTTTTGGTGTTCAGTTTGGGTTTTGAAGTCCTTCTGAACAGAGAGGCTTGGTTATAGGAGGCACACACGTTTTTTAAGTACTCAACTTCTCCAGTGGCCAAGGCAAGCAACCGAGTCTAGCTGTGTTTGTCGTCCTGCCTAGATCCCTGCCTGCCTCCAGCAGCACCCCAGCAACCTCATGTCCTGGTGGTTTCCGACTCCAGGGTGGCCCTGTCTTGGAAACCTGGAGAGAGTGAAGGAAGCTCCCCCATTCGGTACTATTCTGTGGAATTCATGAGGTAAGTGTGCATGCCAAATTTGGAGACCTCAGTTTTTCTAAACATGAGCTAAGATGCGAAGAGGAGTCATCTACAGATCTCGACCACATGTGTGTTTAAGAGAGTCAAAGGCTTGGGGGTCTGCATTTACATTTGGGCCAGCACCTATTCCTGCACTTCTTTGGTGGCAGGTCATTTGGTAAACCTGTCCTCTCTCACCTCCCTCTTCTCCATTTCTCTTCCACGCTCCTCTGAGCCCTGAAAATTCCTGAGACACCATTACCATTATTGTTACCTCCCTACATTTCTAGCTTGAAACTTGCCTTTCTGGCTTTGAAATCTTATATCTGAAGTAAATATTTGATAATGACTTTTCCCTGGGAGGGAGAAAACTTTAAAAAACAAACATAATGCATTGTTTCCTCTGCATCCGTAATTCCTTAGGGCAAGTTTCTTGGTCTGATTTTGCTTTTTTTTCCCTCATGTCTATCTCTCCAGTTCTTGTGATCCAGCTTGTTAGAAGGAAGAACGATTAGAGGCTCTTGCAGAACTTAGAGATATAAAACATTGACTCTCAATGTGCTGTGTAATTTTATCTAAAGGAAACAAGGTAGCAAGGTAGGGAGGGAGGAAAGAGGGAAATAGGGAGAGGAAGGAAAAGTGTACAAAAGGAATTCCCAGTCTAAGGTCTTCCTGGCTGTAGTTTGATTTTGAATTGAAGCAGTAGCTGAGTGAGCGTGAAAATAGTGCATGTGGAGTTCGCATCCTCTACATTAAAGATGATGGGGCTCGTGGGAGCTTGCATTGAGGGTTCATAAAGAGACTGGTGGGGCACCTCCTTCCTGTGCCTGCGTGAAGCTGAGTCGAAGGATCCTGGCAGGATCTGATTAGCTCTGCTTCTGTTGCCTGAATTCCTAGTCTATTCTTTGGTGCTGGAAAACAGACTTGTGTTTCTTCAAGACTGAGCTGTAACAAGACTGCCAAGTGTTTGAGTATACACCTTGTGTCAGGCAGGATTTGTTGAAAGCTTAAAAGGAGCAGAGGAGTCAGTGACATACTGGCTTTCTGTGATTGTAAAGTCCAGGGTCAAATTTAAATTCAGGGAACTCCAGATCTGTGTCACAGTATCAGTCTGTCTCCATCCCTCCCTCTGCCTTATTGATTCATTTTCAGGTGGGTTTTTCCAGTAGGTGGCAAAATGTTCAGCAGACACTCAAGATTTGCAGTGTGCTAGCTTAAGCTTCCTACTGCAATGAGAATGACTACTTTTCCATGGATTCAGCAAAATCATGGTATTTATTCTAACTGGCCTAGGCGTGGGTCCCTTTTCTTTACCTGAGTCAGTCCCTGGGACCAGGGAGGGGTGAATTTGTGGATTGATTAAGACCTGATCAAATTGCAAGCTTTGGAAATAATGATTGGTGGGTTGTCCTGACCTAGTGTGTGAACTGGGGGCTCAAGAGGGTTGAATCCTCAAAGGAAATTGTAGTGCAGTTGCTAGAAAGGGAGCAAATGGGTGCCAGTGACAGGAATGGGGGAGAGAGAAGTGGGAAGAAGAGGAGAGGTGAGGAAAGTCTAGCACAAAGTCCCAGACTGATGGTCTTCCTTGGGGACAATCTACAATCCTGTACTTAAACAGATTTGGTTGGGGGAAAGCAGATCTGCAATATGCTTAAAATAGAAAAAGTTCTAACATGATTCTAGTACCACTTAAATATGCAGCGCTGAAACTTCTTAAACTTGAAAGCATTAAATATAACATTCATAATTTACTTTAAACAGTTAAATTAGATAGCTCCAACAAAGCAAAAAAATGCAAGACTTTAAAGTTTTGAAAATTGCACAAATTTTTAACATAACCTAGCAGATCACCCATATAGCCCCAGCAAAGATGGAAGTTATCATTTATAATTAACTTTGCACTCAAACATGTATCTTTAAAACTTGCTTCTGGGTCTGGTGTTATTGATAAAAGCTAGAAATGGCAGTTTCCTAACCTTCATGCACCGCTGAAAGTAGAAGATGAAAACTTCAGTGGATTCAGCAGCAGAAGACCTGAGAGAAAGCACTATTTCTTTTGCTCTCCAGCTATGTGGCTCAGGGCAGGTCATCTTCTGGCACTCAGGACAGGTCATCTTCTTGCCCCGAGCCACATAGCTGGAGTGCCCTCAAAGCAGAACCTGAGCCAAAGACTGAGTACAGATAGTTTATTTGGAAGCATGAATGATAGAGTAGGGAGAGTGAAATGGGGAAAGATGACATAGAGGGAGAGGAGTGTGTGTTACATGTTAGGGGGACCTTTCCTGGGTCTTGATTCTACTGCGATCTCTGAAGCTTTCAGATTTCCTTTCATATTCGCCAATGCCCACTGGTTCCTGCCTGCCTCTGTCATGTGAAGGATACTCCTGAGGACACAATTTGCCATATCTTCTAGGGTACTGGTGTAAGAATGTGGGGAGAGGCGAGTTTTTGCCAGGAACTATGATGTGAGCGTGGCATGAGTTTGAGAATTAGTGTTGGCTGTGGGAGGTGAGACTGAACTCTCAAAAAATACCTCACATCAGCTGCTGTTTAAATCAGAAGTGAGGTGAAGGGAAATGATGTGGGGTCCAAGACCACTAGCTATGAACTTCCAACTTCGAAACGTGGCAATAACTTCTCTCAGCCTTATAATGTGTGGTGAAGAGGATCCACAGAGATCACATATGAGAAAGCTATGTAGACATTTAAAGCCTGCAAAGTGTAAGCTATATGGGCATTATGTACCTGTATTTGATAATCACAATTCTTTCTAGTAAAGGTACATTTTAATATTTAGAACTATTCCAAATGTCGGAGGGCTTCAAGCCCCAAATTCATATATTCATGCAAACTGTTAGTCCTTTGAAATATGCATACTTTGACAAAGTACCTTCACAATACCTGGAAGGCTAGCTTCAAGTGTAGAATCCATAGACTCTTTGATGTTCTAGATGGAACATGGTTGTATAGGGAAAGCCAGTCCCTGTTACAGTTCCTTGTATTAGGAATTCTGCCTCTATTTCTACTAGATTATATAGCTTCAGTCAAGTAATTTTATCTCAGGACTCCCTTTTCCTTGTCAGTACCATCAGGTACAGGCAGCTCTCACTGTGATTATCACTCCATAGCCTTTGTAGTATGTCTGTGCACAGTAGACGTTTCCTGTGTGTTTGTTTTCGTCCCACCATACCATTTCTCTTTACAAAAGAGGAAAGTCGGACTTAACTGTAGGAGTTACTTTGCCACAGCAAACAACCAGTTGGGTGTGGAATTAAAATCAGAATTGAATTTTCCTCTCTTCCAGCCCAGTGCATTTTAAATATTTTTTCATGAAATCCACTTGCCCTCCTGTTCATGATCCACCGTCGGAGACAAAGCATAGGTTTTGCTTTGACCCAGCATTTGGCAGGTGGAGGAAAAGGGGAAGCCTCCTCTTGGGCCGCTGCTGCTGATCCTTAGAGAAACCTTTGTGGTTTGTTGCTACATCTAATATTGGGGTGCGGAGTAAATCCATCCATAGATATGTCAGAGCCTCTCCCATTGAAGGTGGGTTCCTGAGGATGTGTCTTTAGAGCTTTCCTGAGCTTTGTACAGAGCTTAATAGTATATGCTATGATCTCAATGTTTACATGCCCTCTTCCTCAAATTTCTATATTGAAGTCCTAACTCCCGAGGTGATGGTGTTAGGAGCTGGGGCCTCTGGGAGGCTGTTAGCTCATGAGGTGGAACCCTCACAAGTGGGATTAGTGTCTTTATTTTAAAAAAAAAGCCTGAGAGGGCTCACCTACCTCCCCAGCTCACAAGGACACAGTAAGAAGTGACATCTGTAAATCAGAATGCAAGACTCTCCAGAACCAGGGCAATGGTTCTCATAAGAAACCAAATCTGCTAGCATTTCATCTCAGACTTGTCAGCTTCCAGAATTGTAAGAAATTTCTACTGTTGATGTGCAATGAGAGCGTTCTTCACAATCTTTCTCAAAGTTGTCTCCTTAGCTTCTTTGGCAAGAGTAGATTTTCAAATATTTTTATGCACCACAGTATAGATTTGAAGAGGGAAATTCTAAGCAAGCCCACAGGCTGTAACAAATTTTGCAATGTTTTTGAAACTCTCAACTGTTTTGTTAAAACAGAAAAGTAATGCATTTGAGGAGAAGAATATTTCTTTTTCTGGAGTGTAACTGAAAATTTCTTTGTGGGCAACAGTGCTCAGTGTTTATTAAAATAAGAACCACGCATAAATATAGCTACCTATGTTATGAAGTTTTTTGGCTATAAATATCTGAGCAATCTCCCTTCCTCTCCCAAAGAATTTCCCTGGAGTAAATGCTTTTCTTATAAGCAGAAATATATACTATGTGGTAATGAAAACCAAAGGCCTGGAAAAATGTCCCTCATCACTGATGTTCCAGTTGGGGTACCATGTCCCACATATGCTATCTGTGGAGTTCGTTAAAAGTTAGAAATAGTTTTCATTTTGCTTACATAGGTTTTTTTTGGTAAATATTATAGGATTATTTAAAATTGCTCTAGAGTTTTGTATTGCCAACAGCAGATTAAAGTTTTCAGTGATTTCCTAATGAAAGTTTACTATTAACTTATCTTGGGTACATGCAATAATTCAAAACTCAGTATTTCTGCGTACATTTTAGGAACACAGAACAAGAAATATTGATCTCTAAATCTGATACCAAACAATTTCACTAACAAAAGAAAGGGAGTAATAATTTTCTTCTAAATCCTTTCATACATTTGTGCTTAAATAGTTCCCTAGTCCATTGAAGATGCTTTCCATAAGAACTGCAAACTTTACCTTCATACAGGTTTAACTTGAAAAATCTCAAGGTCATACAATCTGGGTGGGTATTCAAAATGATTGTTTACAAACTGACGTTTTATCAAAAGTCATCTGTCTTTTTATCCCATCATAAACTCTTCCACTAAATGCAAGTAACAAGTGAATTCAATTAATTTCCTCTGAGTGAGGCTGTAAAGGTGGTACTGATATGAATATCAAGTCTGGGATTCAGCATGAAGTTGAATGGATTCTGAATTTCTTTGAATGGTTATAAGAATTGATGTGACTTCTGTTATGGTTATGGTCACAAGCTCTGAAGGTTAATCTAGAATGTCAACAACTAGCAAGTGATTCCAGGCAAGTTTCTTAGCCCTGTAAGCCAAACTTTCTTCAGCCATAAAATGCAGTGATAATAGTGCTACTTAAGAAGGATTGTGACGATAGAAAGATTCTAGCATAGCACTTAGAAGAGTGGCTTGTGGGAGACTTTTTAAGGCTGGTTATTGTACCTGGAGTTTATGAAGTTGTATTCCCACACTCACAGTTACTTATTTTTAAGTAGGTAATTTAAAATGCATTAACCAAGTTAAATGAATCCTTTATCACTAATGTCAGAAGTCACATAGTAACCAACTTCCTACATCAACAACGCAGAAATACAAACCTGAGGAGACCCGGCATAGGTTTGCAGATGCACATCCTCTCATCCCATAGAAAGTTATTTATTTTTACTGTTTTCTCATCCTAAGGGGCATATCAGTCAGTGGGAATGCATCAAATACCCTAAATATGTACCATCAACTTGAAAGTGCCTACTGTGATTTCATTTCATGTGGGATGAAAACTTGAATTTTAGAACTCTTCATAAGTGAATTGCCAACTTTCTATTGGTTTTCTAACCCTCAATATTTAGAATTGGAAATATTTATATTTAGAATAGGAAATATTTAAAAATTTAGAATTGGAATTTAGAGTTGGCAGGAGTTGAATCCAGGGCCTTGTGCTGGCTAGCAAGTGCTATATCACTAAGCTAGATCCATAGCCCTAAAGAGTTATTCTTAAATGATTTGTTAGTTTAGGAAGAATGAAGGAAAATGAAAAGTGTTTCTTCTCTCATTTCAAGAAAGTTTAGGAAGCTTTGATATTCAGACACAGCCTTCCTTACCACCTGCTACAGAATTAGTAATGAACAAGAATGAGCTTGCCCGTATTTTACCTGTTTACCATATTTACAAGTGGTGCTTCATGAAGAGAAGAATCCCTTCTTCCTTAGTTTCAAAACTGAAAATCTCCAAAGTGCCTTCCAGAGAGTTGCCTCATCCTAGCAATTCTGATAGCCCCCAAGTCCCCCTGTCGAGGCTCTGGTGGCAGGGCTAGTCTGTAGGATTTTGTAGAAGTCTGACTTACAGTTCTACAAATTGATTCCTTAAACTATCAATCTCTCCTACTGTGAAAATTCCTAATCTAATTCCTGGTCAGATTGATGGGAGTTGACATAAACTCCCATCTTGTGAAGTAGCTTTCAGAGCCATTTGTAAACTGTAAAGGAAAAGGTTGCTCTCTTATTGCCCCACCTGGGACCAACTGCCTGGAGAGTTTATCATTACCCCATTCTATCCATCTGTTTGTCATTTGGTTGGGTTAAACCAATACATAAATAAAGAGGCTCAAAGCTTAAGGTTAAACAATAAATCGCTTCTTTTAATGCCACTACGTACTGGTTTTGGACTTCTCCCTGCAGTTATTTCAGTGCAGAACAGATCCTGCATAAAACCAGCTGTAGTATTGATGGACAGTTGAAGGCTTTCTGAGGGTGATGTTATCTCTATCCTTGTCCATTCACCCTGCTAATCTGTGGGATCATTCCGCTTCCCTTAGAGCTGCACTCTGTACATCCCCAAAAGCTCCCTGGGTAGAAATCAAAAGGTCTGGTCACTCAGCTGGAAAATAATTAAATTCTTAGCTTCAGCAACTAAAACAGCATTTTCTTTATAAGTCAATGCAGACAGAAAACCACAGTGGCATTAATAATTCTTATGATTTATCACCATTAGAATGATAAGTCTTTTCTTATCCATCACAATTGTTGCACATGTCGCAAAATACCAGTTATGTTTACCACTGCATTGAAAATATTATAGTGATTTAAATTAATTCCTAGGTTTTGTTAATGTTATTAAACAAATGTGTACATGACTGTCATAATTTATTATTTTGATAGTAGTTTTTAACGTGATTCATTTCCTTTGCGATACTTTTTTACTTTCTACATGTGAAAACATTTTGAGAAGAGGTTTTTAGGTTTTAGTAGAGTGTCTCAAGGACACAAGATGAAAGACTGCTATTTTAGTTAGGGGTTGGCAAACAAAGATCAGATAGTAACCATTTGGTGCTCTTCTAGGTTGTATGTACTATGTCTCAATACTTCACTCTGCTATTACAGTATAAAAGCATCAAAGAACAACACCTGTACAATTGGATACACCTGTGATCCATTAAAAGCTGACGAACACTCTGGCTGGCTGAAATCAGCCAACCTTTGGGTTAGGACATCATGTTATTCCTAGTTAAATTTTGAAGATACTTTTAATCCAGCCCACCCACTCTTTTTTGAATACCCACTATGGATATATATTCATACAGACATGCATATATTGAGTATCTTACATGTGCAAATCATATGCAATACTCTGGTTTCTCTTCAAATTGTATAAATCTTTTGCCTTTTAAAAATCATGTGCAAGGATTGGGGGATGAGTAAACTAAATCCTCAACTCTCGAACAGTTGGCCAGGGAATGCAGGTGAGCACAGACCAGAGTAGTTTGACATCTGAATTCATTCTCAAGTTTTTTTTACAAATTTCATGTTGACACAAAAGTTGTACATATTTATGGGTGACCCAGCTTTGAGGTAGTTTGAGAAGGCTTCTTAGTGTAGCTAAGGACACATCAGAGATAACTGAGCAGAAGAGGAGGGAAGAAGCAACATGAAAGGTTTAGGCTACAGGAAGCCACTTAAGCAATAGCTTGGAGGCAAGAAGAAAAAGACTCTTGGAACTGCTGAGGAAGCCTGGAGCTATGTGTGGTGAGAGATGGGTAAGCAAGGGTCATTATAAAAACGCATTATGAAAGCTTGTATTTATCCTGAAGAGAATAAGGAGCTGAAGAAAGTTTTAAGCAGGAAAGAGGACTGGAGGTGTTTGCACTTTTGAAAGTTTGTAGACATCTCGAAGAACACAAAAATAAATAAGACAAAATGCTATACTTAATTAGTTCATGGACTAGTGGGGAAGACAGAAATGTAAAGTTATACTAGACAGTGATATAATCAGAGCCGTAGTAGTATTGGGTTTAAGGCATAGAATAGCTCAAAGGAGAATTTTATTAATTCTGCTTCTAAGATGATGGAATAATATGAGAGAGCAAGTAGTCACTAATAATCCAAGGCTCTTTAGAAAACATTACCTGGTGGAATAATAGGTCACATTCAGAAAGCATTACATTGTGGAATGATCGGTTTGATGTTGAGAGAAAGAGCCCACACTTAGCTGGTTGTACTGTGCTTAGACTTTTAGTCCACTCCTCCGAGGCCAGCATGTCAGAGCCATTCTGCGTGTTATGCTGTATCCCCTGGAGGACAATTTTCTGCTCCAACAAATTTCATTCCCAAAAGTTTTTTTTCCTAGAAGAATTTAACCTTTTAGCTCAATTTCCTGACTAATGTCTGTAACATGACTTGAACTTCTGTCTTTACTTTGACTTCAAGAACAGAGGTTCTCTTGTGAATGGTGACTCAATAGAAAGTATTGAAATTCTGTGAGCAGGTCCTGACCAAGAGTTTTTGTAAGAGGAAAATACAATAGAACTGGAAAAATACCAGAAGCTATGTATTACATTCAGTAAAAATAAGGATTATTTTGTAAAACTTGAGTTCCAGGTGCATGTGTGCATGTGTATGCAGAAGTGATCAAAATATATAGTGAATTGTTAAATTTCACAAAAAATGTATTACAGCTGACATACTGCTGCTATTAAACCTCCTTGAAACACTGCCCTTCCTTTGAACACATTTATCCCAGTGTTCTTGCCAGTTTATGAAGCAGTTCTGGAAGTCCTCTTTCATGAGCATCGTTATGAAGTACAATCAAAAATATAGTGAATGCTGCTGCTGAGTGCCATCAAACAGAAAGATAAGTTCACAGAAATATTTTAGTGTGCCCTTGCTCATCTTATTCAACAAATTTGGCACCATGTGACTTCTGGATCTTCTCTGAAGTCAAAATGACCACGAAAGGTAAACACCGTGAATCAATTTGTGACATCAAGACAGCTATGACACCACAACTAAAGCCACAAAAAGGGACTTTAGAAATGCTTCTGAAAATGGCAAAAAGGGAAAGATAAATGAGGGGGATGTTTTGAAGACGGTTGGTGGCAATGCGTCTTTCATTGTAATAAATATTTTCAGTAAATATTTGTGCTGTTTATTGGCTTTCAATGTCTAATATGTATCTTTTCTGTGAATGATGCAAAAATGCTCAAAAACGTTGCTCTTGATCACTGTGGATTGAGATCAGAAATCCTGAACTAAATCCAAACTCTTAGCCTGGTTAGGAAGATCACCCATGATGTCGTCTTTCCTGATCCATGGCTTGCAGCCTCCAGTTTAGTAAGACCTTTAGTGCAAAACCCGTGCAGTCCAAGGCAGTTGGCATCATTCTGACTATTCTTAATTGCCATCAAAATGTTTTCCTATAACATGCTGCCATTGGCTGCTCTGTAAGGAACCATTTTGCCTCCTAGTCCAATATGGAAGACCAAGAAGGTGCATACAGTATCCTCATTTGACTCACAGTCTGTCTTATCTAAAGACAGTGCTCTGTGCTCACTATATCTTCCCCACCCATACTCAGTAGTGCCAGTCTTTTGAATTCTGCCTCAAACAGGAATGGATCTAGAGCACTTCCTACCAAATGATTGCTGCAGAACACCAGTTCCCTTCCCAAGGTCCCTGGGCTTTTTCAGTAGCACCTGGTCCAGGGAATTCATGTTGAGTTTGTGATTACTTTTAAAGTTTAGTTTTATGACTCCCCCTATAGGTTCTTGCCATACCAGATGTTTTCTGTCATATCTATGCAATTGGCTTTTTAAATCTAACATCACATTTTATAAACATACTGTTAAATTTCATTCAGGTTGTCTTTTCCCTGTATTTCTATAGACTGAGAGCATTCTAAATTTTTATTCTCCCACAGTTCTTATTTTCGGAGGTCATGTCCCAGGCAACTATGTACATTCTCTAAAATTTTTCTGGTTATTTTAAGTATAAATGGTTTTGACTTCTTTTTCTGAGTTTAGACTACTGAGGTCCTCTGTAATGATTTTGACTTTTCCAAAGACTTCTCTAATTAAGTGTAAGGGAGCAGCTTTGAGCTTTCTTCATCACAAGGACTTTTTTTTCTCTATCTGATTTTTCTTCTTCCTAACCACTGTATTATCCTCCCCACATTCTTATTTGCCTGTTTAGCCCTTTGAGCTTGAGACATATGGGTGTTGCAAGCAGGCTAATAACTTAGAAATTACTATGAAATAATATTCATTAAATATTCTCAACATTTAATTAGATGCAGAACATCTAGAAAAATAGCTTTCCTAATTTGTGCTGTGTGGTTTGCACCCAAGCACTTGTACATCTCGAGTACAAGTGAAAGTGCATATCTATAGACTCCCCATGCATTTACTTTAGAAATCCTTGGTTAATATTGTTGGAATTGCTGGTGAGAGTTAAAATCTGGTAAGTCAGTTAAAGTCAGAAATTATATTTTAAAAATGATACATAGTACCTTAAACACCCTTTTAAGATGAATTCTATAAATGCACATCATTCACCACTCTCTCAATGTAGGGCTATTTTTTTCTCTAGATGTGGACCCACTGAATGAGGTCCCTCATTAGTATTCAAACAAAAAACCCACTTACAGGGTCTTACCTGTACTTACTACTGATAGGTTTTTTTTTAATTGAACCAGAATCATAAAGTCATTTGCAAATTTAATAATTTTCCCCATTCTTTTACAATTGTCTTGTTTTCACTTAGTTTGGAGGCATTTTTTAAAGTAGTTGATGTTATTCAAGTCTCTCAAAAACAATTAACATAGCTATCACTCATTTTTGTGTTCACATTTCACTGCTTCATACAATATTAAATAACAATCTTAATAACAAGCACAAACGTCATAAACAGATTTGGAAATAACAACAGTAGACTCCTAATAAACTAGTTGTCCAGTTGGTAGTAACAAAGTGATCATTAGTTAATGTGGCAAATTGGTGAAACAGAAGTTGATAAGGAAAGTCTTGACTATGTGTGTATGCACAAAGGCACCGTACTTATTTACCTACTACAGGAATGGCTAATGTTTTTATGTTTTATACCTATCTTTGGCGTGGTCATTCATATCAGAGACCCATGCTGTTTCACTCTCTTTGATCATCCCAAGTAGTGTCTTCAAGTAGTTAACACAATATAATTCACATCACACACACTGTGTGAGTCTGTCTTCTACCCAAAAATTCTCAATTTCTTTTCAGTTATCCAAATTCAAATACAGTCAAATCCTAATTTAGAGTCTTATTGGTCCTCATAGACTTTCTTCCTGATTTCAGTTCAGGTAGCCATTCAGATACAGCTCTTGAAATTTGCTATTTTTCACTTGTTTCTTACTGATTCTTAGAAGTACTTATTCTTGCACCAATACTTAGATGTATTATTAGACTGTTAACTCCATGACAATTGGCTGTGTTTATACTTCCTAGGGGCCTCCCTGACTATAACTTCAGTGGTGGGTGCATGCTTGATAATAATTCATCATTTACTAATTAATTGGCTCAAGGAATCCACCTGTTGGACTTGATGATACCAAGAAAAATGGTTGTACACTAAGGTTTAGACTGGCAATGGGCAAAGTAGTCATGATACTACAAGAATGGGAATAAAACTACCTACTGGTTCTGTGAGTTTAAGTAAATTCTTTCTGTGTTGATGGGCATAGCATGAAGATTAACATAGGTCACTCTCCCTTAAAGCTCTGGGATTATGATTATCTTTGACAATCTGATAAAAACTAAAGAAACTTTGCTTAGAAAAATGAAGTAAGTAAACTTGCATATAATTTCATGTGTCAGACAACTGGGCCAAATGATCACTAACATTCAACCATCCCTGACAAGCAGACTGTATTCTAACATTGCTAAAAAGTGCTCCTTCCCACCAAAATTAACCAGAGAATGTACTTTGAGTGCTTAAATTGACTACATGGATTTGAGTAGCCGTTTTGAGTAGATTGCATGCTGGTGCCCTACTGATGCATCCTACAGTGTAGGATGCCTCACCCAACCTTTTCCCACAGCTGTACTTGGAGAAGCCTTTGGAGTGCGCACATCCTGCTGGTGGCTGTCCATCCCTACCTGGGAAGGCAGCACATTCTCAGTCACTCCCTGGCCCAGGCCTTTTCATTGTTGATAAGGTGATATGACAGTGTTGCTATGGTAATTTGACTGGCAACTTTGTAGTTAGGATAAAATGATCCTCCTGAGTTAAAGAAGATAAAGCTATTGTGGAGGATGACTTAAGACAATACTTTTGCCTGATTATCTCTCTTGCAACCTCACCTCAGCTCTTTTGTATCTTAAGAGACTTAAAAAAAAAAAAAAAGCAAACATTCAATAGGGAATCCATGACAGAATTAGGGACAAAAATGTTAAAGGTTTTGAACTGGTATTCCATCTGCATGAGCTTTCCTCTCTGGTTCTATATAATGAAATGAAATGAAATGTTAATGATATCAATCTCCTATTCACTGAAATAAAGTTTTCTTTTCTGCATTTAATGAACAATAAATACAAAAAAAAAAACCTTCCTTTTTTTTCCATAACTTTTTACATGAAGATTCTTGAAGATACTTGCAGATAGCCCTGGGTAAACAACAGCACATTCTGAGAACAAATATGAGTTATTTTCTCTATAAATATTGCAAGGGAACTTAGCAAAGGATAACAGGAGGGTTTTATCTAAAGATCACATCTTTTCTTACTTTACTTTTAGGTATCCCCTGTGGCTTTTCTCTGTGAAATGGTTTTGTTCTAATTTGAGTTTGTAAATGTGTTTCCTTTGGCTCACAGAGGTTTTCCCTTTGATGATAAAGTCTGTTTGCATAAGGAGTCCATCTTTTGGGAAAGAGTATCAGGGAAGAGAAAGCAGCCCCATCTCTCCCAGTGGACATGCCCTATGAACTCTCTTTTCCCAGTGTATGAATTATTAGGAGGCACAGCTCTGCAAACTCCTTCTCAGCTTGGTGAGCCTGAAGAAGCATCTATTTACTGGAGTTTCGATAATTCCTCCTAATGAAAAATTAGGCAGGCATATGTTAAAATAATCTTACCCAGTTGTACCAACTTCATATCTGTGCTAAAAGCGGGCATCTGCTTTTAGCATAAGAAGTTTCATTGCCTTTTCTAAGTTTCTCATAAAGGACAAACACAGGCTTCCTGCACTCCTCTAAGTAGTCTACATGAACAGAGGTGTTAAATGATGAAACAACTGAAAGGTATCCAGGAAGCAAGCTAAAGGAGGGAGAATAGTCCCCACCCATCACCCTAGTTTTTATCTAGTATCAAAGGTCTTCTTAATCTAACTTCATCCCATCAGTCCTACTCAGCCATTCCATTTTTCAGCCATGTGGCCTTGGACAAGTGACCTATCCATTCAGTGCTGTAGTTTTCTTCTCTGTATTAAAACAATAGCAGCAGAGTGGAGGCCTTAATATTGGCATGTATCAAGTATGGTAGTTGTCAAAAGAAAAATGCTTGGTATCTTGAAAGCACTTGTAAATGGTTGCTATGATTAGTTATGAACACTAACTCTCTGGCCAGGCCATTCACACTGTCCCCCAGCTATGTACATACTATTGTTTCCAACTGTCATCTTACAGTTCTTATTACCCACAATGCTCTTCTACACACACACACACACACACACACCCTACAGCCACATAGGACAGCACTAGCCAATAGAGAATAGAGATGAACTGCAAGCCTATTTGAAAAGCTGTGTTTTCTCAAAGTGGCATCAAGAAGGTAACAAGTGAAGCTAAATGTAATAAACTATTTTCACCTGCTGTTTCTAAAGTGTTACCATTTCAACTGGTATCTAATATGAAAATTGTCAGTGAAATGTTTTACTTTCTTTTTCTTTTAAAATTCAGTGCACATCTTATCTCAGAGTAGCACACTTTTGATGCTGACTAGCTTTGTGGGGCTGAGATAGTACATGAGCAAGCGTACAGAGTGAGCAGGCAGCTGTGGGTCCCCAAGGGGTACAGCTTTTACATAATAGTATGTACCTGTTGAGTGTTTGCAGTGTGGTAGCAGGCGCTATACCTTGGATGCATCTCATTTAATCTTAGGACAGTCCTGTTAGGTAGGTATCTTTACTATTCTCCTTTGACAGATGGGAGAACAGACTTCAGGAAGTTAAGTAACACCTAGTAATTAGCAGAGCTAGCATTTGAACTCAGTTCTGTCCAACTCCAGAGCTTGTAGTCTTACCCTCGGTGGATTACCTTTTATGTAGAAACTCTAAATAAAAGTTCTCTTTAGGTTTGTAGGAAGGACATGTGAAAACTCAGCTATTTGGCATAGATACACAATTTGTGAAGTGTGAGAATGTCCATGAACAGATTATTCTTGGGTTTTCCCATGTTAGTTCATACAATTACTCACCCTATAAAACTTATATTTGTTTATTTGTGAACAGATTGTGAATAGATGGAGCCTGTGCTCCCCTGACCTCTGTGGATGGGACTGCCAAGGAAAGGCTTGTTTACGAAACATCTGGAAAGCGCAGGCCTTGAAAATGAACTCTCCTGTGTGTGTCGGGGGAGGGGGTTCATCAGGGTCAAGGCTGAGCAAGGAAAACTGTATGATTTCTAAACAGTGCTTAAAAGTAGCCCTGAAAATGGTTTACTTGATTTATTGGCAGGAATTTGCAGATGATGACCTATGATTTAAATTCAGAACCACTTTCAGATAGGAAATGTTAACTCATTTTTATGAATATTGCTTCCAGCGTTCAAATACGGTTAATTTACACAGCCAGCGAGCTTCCCTTCCCTATGGTATTCCTGAAGTACTATTTTCTTCTTTCTTTCTTTTTTATCAATAAAGGCCAGATTTTGACAAGAATTGGACTTTAATCCAAGAGCATTTCCAGATGGACACCGTGGTCATCAAGGGCCTTGTTCCAGATACGAGCTACCAGTTTTCAGTGAGGGCCGTGAATGCCCATGGCTCCAGTCCACGCAGCCAACCCAGTGACACTGTCAGAACCCTGAGTGAGTACCTGGGCCCTGCAGGGGGACCTGTAAAGAGGCTGCAGCTCGACTGTGCCCCCAAGGAGGCTGAGGGCTTTCATGGGGTTTTTTCATGCCCTGCGGACAGTGGCCAGGGACGGGGCTGTCCCCCAGCCTTCCCAGCACTTTGAAAGTTAGAGACTCTCAGAGACACAGGCTATTTCTATGTCTAGGAGGTCAGCAGAATTTATTTTTGCCTTATCCTTGGGGAGTTTGAGGTCTGTTTTCTTTCACTATCATAGGACTGACCATGTGGCAAAATGCTGTGCAGTCTCCCCTCATCCCCTTTTCATCTTTTGAGAAAAATGAGATCATCTTAGAACCACAAGAGAAAAAACTAAGGAGGCCAGACTTCAGAGTTAGTGCTCACTTAGATCAGTGGGTTTAAGTTACATCCGCTTCTCTGAAGGACAATTAGGAAACACCGGAAGCCGTTGGAATGCTAACACGGAGCTTGGGAACCCAGCTGATGGTCTGAGTTCCCATGGTAGCTCTCTAGGAACCTACAGGAAGCTTGAGCCAGTGATGATCAAATCAAGCGAAAATCTTCTGAAAGCCAGACTCTGGCTGTAGTTTAGTGGTATTACACAATCGCTGCCACATGATGTCAAGGAGCACATTTCCCTGGAAGGGCTTGGACCACCTTGAAAAGTGCAGCCCAGCTTAGAAACTTTTGTATTTTGATAGTGGGTCCCAATTACAAACCTGTGTAGTGAGCAGATCTCAGAAATGAAATGCCAGCATGTTTTTTGCTTAAGACAAATCTTTTCAGTTTGGATCATGAATGTCTTCAGAACAGCCCTTTCTACTTTTGTTCTATTTTTTAAAGTTCAAATCACTTTCTTTAATCTATTGAAATTTTTTTCATTGATTTCTCTTGTTTGCTAATTTTATTGGTACATTTTAGATGTATATAATGATCACATTCATCATAGGGAATTTTTATCTGTGTATAATGTATGTTAATTCTTTTTTTGTTCCTCAATTCACTCCCCTCCTTCCATCCTCTCTTCCCCTCCTTATTTACAAAAGCTTTCTATTTTTCCTGCTATTCTTGTTTATTCCCTCCACCCTCCCCTTGTTCCCCTTCCATTTGAATATTTTCTTCCTATTTCCCAACATCTCTTATATATTTTGGTCCTTATTTACACTTTTGGTTTCTCATACCAGGGAAATAATGTGATATTTAAATAGGTGTGTCTGATTTATTTCACTTAAGAGTATAATCTCCAGGTACACCCGTTTACCTATAAATGCCTCAAGCTTATCCTTCTTTGTGACAGAATAATACTCCATTGTATACAAATACCACGTCTTCTTTATCCACTTATCCATTGATGGGTGTTTGTGCTGTTTCCAAAATTTAGGTATAACGCATTGTGCTTCTATCAGCATTGATATGTATATATCACTATGGTATGAAACCTTTAATTATTTTGGGAAGATACTAAGAAGAGAAATAGCTGGGTCAACTGAAACCTCTAATCCTAATTTTTTGAGGAATCTCCACACTGTCTTTCACAGTGGTTGCACCAGTTTACACCCCCCCTCAACACTGGAGAAGAGTTCCTTTTCCTCCACAGCCCCTCCAGCATTTGTTATTGGTTGATTTTTGTTATTAGCTTCTGGAGTGAGATGAAATCTCAGCATTGTTTTAATTTACATCTCTTGAATGACCAGTGGTATTGAACATTTTTGCATATATTTATTTGCCATTTGTATTTCTTCATCTGAGAAGTGTTCATTCATTTCAGATGCCCACTTTTGGAGTGGATCTTTAAAATTGGGGGGTTGATTTTTTTTTTAGTCCTTTATATATTCCAGATATTAGTCCTTTGTCCAAAAGGCAAATTTTCTTCCCATGCTATAGTTTGTCTCTTCACTTTGTTGGTTTCTTTTGCTGTGTAAAACTCTTTAATAAGAGGATCTCATTTGTTGATTCCTTGTATTGTTTCTTACATGATCAGGATTTTGTTCATAAAGTCTTTGCCTACACCAATAATATCTCCCAATAGATTCATTGTTTATGTTCTAATATTTAGATCCTTGATCCATTTCTGTTTGATCTTCCTGTTCTTATTACCCAAGAGGGGAACTCTGGTACCTGGCTTTCCACTGGCCAACACAAACCCCTAATTTTATTGGCCAGTCGATCTGAATGAGCCTTTCTTTACAAAACACCCACACAGCCAACTTCCAAGGCCAGCACTATAGAGATTTACCAGGTTCCACAACTTCAAAAAATGTTGACTCTTCTGAAAACAACCCCACCTTACAACCTTGAATGTTAGGTCTCTTTTCTTAAAGTTAAATTGTTTGGTGTGTACTAAGTCCACATCCCCAGAACCACACACACATGCTCTCTCTCTCTCTCTCTCTCTCTCTCTCTCTCTCTCTCTCTCTCTCTCTCTCTCTCCCCCAAATCAGCCAGCAGAAACTGGGATGTAAAACTCCCCAGGCATATGTCAAGGGAAGAAGCCCCTTCTTAGAAGAAATGTTAATGATTCTACCTCAAAGGCAAACTTCCTTCAGTTCTGGTTAAATGGGAGCATATTATCTCTGGTGAAACTTTGTGACATTTGGGGGGAAAGGATGGGGGAGGGAGAGACTGACTGTACTTTGAAACACTTTGCCTTTTTGCACGACAAACTGGGTTGGCACACTGTGTTATTTGATCCACCTTCCCCCTGACATTAGACCCTTTGGCTTCCACTTTGTAAGCTGTGTCATGTTCGCGTGTTTCTATCTGTCTCCCAGTATACTCTCATGCACAGGATTAAGGAAGAAAATGAGATAGAACTGTTCTTTCTGACCTTCCCTTGGATGTGGCTGTGGAGGCTGGAGTCAGGAAAGGATGCGAGTGGTGGGAGCACCCTTGTATTTTTTCTTTTGTAACTAAACATTGGTCTGCTCTTGGAATTTCTGTTCATTATTTCCCCATTGCTGGATCCAACTTTTGTGAATCAGCAGGATAAAGTATGCAAAAGTGCTTTATGGATATGCAAGATTTTATTATAAATGGTCTTCTGTGTAAAGTAAAATTTTATAATTTCAAAGTAATTGTGTGCAGAGGAGTTGGGCAAAGACAATCTAAGTCAGAAAAGCTCTGTTAGAAGGTATTTTTAAATAAATACAGTTTGACAACTTTTAGGTATATGATTACTCAATTCTGAATAAGAGAATAGAATTTACTAAATGATCTGTTTCACAAATACACAAGTATGTGCCCTAATTGCTATTTCAATTATGGCTTTCTCTTAATCACTTCTACTATTTTAGAAAAACTTTTATTCTGGTATTTATTCATGTTTCTTACCCTGGTATTGTTTTAGACTATGATTTTGCTTCCAAAACACATTTTTCCACATGTAAATTTACACAATAACCAAATGCAATCTGACTCATAATAAACTTGAAGTATCTGAGCTATCAGAGGGAAAGCCTAGATGCTAAGCACTTTACTTGTAAGATCCATTTAACCCTCAGAATAACGTTGTTCTGGAGGAATTGTCTTATCTTTTTATAAATTAAAAATACTAAATCTTTGAAAGTTTTCATATTCTCTGTGACTGGTAGTTGTAAAGGCAGGATTTCAAGTTGGTTTGGCTGACTGTAAAGCTTCTTCCCTGAATGAGATTTGAACTAAAAATGTTATTATCTATGTAATGCAAAGGAACATGAGACGGGCTGAGATCAACAATGAAATGAAGACTGGGCACAATTCTATAGAATCCTTGGACTAAGGAGGCTCTGGGAGCATGGAGTAAATCTCTTTAAACTTCTTCTCTTTCTCTTCTTTTCTTTCTTTTTTTTTCCTTTTATGACTTGTAACTTATATATACATACAGTTAATCTGAGTAAATTGTGTGGGGGGGCCGACAGTCAGCTAATCTAGTCATGCAGCTGGGGAGGCGTCCAGTCCACAGTCCTGTGAAGTATTTTGACCATCATCTTGAATGCACTTGTGAGCCCAGTATTTCACTTTGTGGGGCTTTCCCATTCTCAGGACTGCCTCTCCTCTTTACCTACATATCTGATTTGGTGCCCACTTTGCATCCTGTACAGCCAACTTCAGAACAGAAAGTTCGAAACCCATGAGGCTGAGCACCTAGTGCGAGTCCTTATCTTCCATCCAACACCTGCCACTATTTTCTGTCCCTTGTTCATTCTAGGCATAAATCTACCCCATTTGTAAGGATGGATAGTGCTTTGGCCCTACTAACTAGGGAAGCATTTACTTCCCACTGGGCTCATTAACACCAGATCCTGTTCACAATTTAACTGCCGGTTAGAAGGTCTTAACAACTTTGGCGCAGGTGTTAATGAAGGCTGGGCCCAGTGGTTTATTTAACTGAGTGCTTGACCAAAAGGAAGGTGAAGAGGGTTTTGATGGTATCACAGAAGTGCTGAGAGGTGTGTACAAGGCCCACATCTTATCTCAGCCCCCCCCCAAAAAATCACAAGTATGTAGAATAAGAAGACAATTCAAACTGTTACTGTCCGTTCCTCTGGTGAGAAACACGGCTCCTCAGTGCTCCTCTCTGCTCACAGGAGACTTTTCACACAATTCAGCCCCTATTTTGTTTCCATGAGGAAATACAAAGACCAAAATCAGGATCTCTCACTCCTAACCCTGTCCTGCTGTATTTGTTTCCTCTATGAAAGAAACACTAGCAACATTATCATTTGCTTTTGATCTTGCAAATAAGCCAGTTGGTGTGCAGAACCAGGGGCTTTGCAGGACATGCATTTACCCCTCCATGTCACTTAACTCACTGAGATTCACGTTTAGCTCTGGCAGGGATAGAGGCACATAATAAAGGACATTAACAAATAACAGAAATGGGAGAAGTAAAAAATGTCACGTGTCTTCTTTCTTTTTTTCCCGAAAGACAAAAAAAAAAAGGTTTAATTAGAAATACTCTATGTGTGTGATCAACTGTAGAATTATATAACCTCCCTTGGAAATGGAATTTGGTTCTGTCACCCCACACCATTTAATTTCTAGTACTCTATCCACATATGGGCAGAGAACGAATCAATACTTTCTTTACTGCTGTAGATTTGATACCCCAGGGCAGGTCTTCTTTTGGTTTCTAGCAAAAGTCATTTTACTCCTTCCTGCCTCAGGGCTTTGCACCTGCTGTTTCCTGTGCTTAGAACTCTCTTCTCCTAGATCTGTCTCCTTCCTTTTCTTCCCTCGTGCTGTAGCTCACATGGTGGTTCCTCAATCAGACATCCATTTTATCAGCTTCACAGACCTTAGTTTTTCTTTTCTTCGTAGCATTTCCACTGCCTGGAATTATTTTGTGCACATTATTACTTACATCTCTCATCTAGCATAGGCTCCCTACTGGAGCAGGAAAGATTTGTTCAGTGCTGTGTTCCAAACACCCTCTCCAATGCGAACAGTTAATAAATGTATATTGAATACACTGAACAAGCAGAGAGACTGACTACTTCGGAGGTGAAGTAACTCTATACTACTGGTATCCAGAAACACAGGCTAGAAGTAGGCTTCCCGTTAGTAAGGTCTGCAGGCAAAGTTGAGCCCCAGACTTGTATTATGATAGAAATAAAAAAGAAGTAAATAGAGTAAAAGCAAGAGAATGGAAGGAGGGAAGAAGATGTGTTGAATTTAAATTCAAGGCATGAAGAATTGGAAAGAGGCCTTTAAGAGATTCTAATGATAAGAGTACAGTTTGCTGATAGGGGTGAAAGAGAGAGAGGTTTTCAACCTGCTTCCAAACTAAACTCTCATTTCACCCAGTATTCTTTCTTTGTCATTGGAATGAGCTTTGATAGTTCCATATTACCTTTTCCCACTGGTCCTAGTAAGTCTCTTTATGGGCTCAGATCCTCAGGGATTGCACAGGGAAGTATGAGAGATATTGTGGCTTGGTTTGGGTTTTACTGAAATCTTCCCATAATTCATTTCTTTCTTCAGTTTCAGAAACTCCCTCTTCCACTAAGCAGAGTCAGATCCATCTTGGCTCAAGTCAGTCAAATTTCTACTATAAATCCGGCCCTATGCTGTCCCCTCATCAACCCAACCTTTCTTTTCCATGCCCAGTGTAGCTGCTGTTGGTTACAGGTCTGTTTTTATCTTTGTTATGCAAGTAGCCTTTTGTTACCCTTTGTGACGCAGCTCCAGATTTGAATCTGGCTTTTGCCCAGTATTACTCTGAGACTTAGACCTTGCTTTCCAATTGCTTGACTCTCCTCAGAGACCACCTTCAGCACGCTAAGGTTCCTGGCCATGTGTTTTCACATACATAGAATTTTTCTTTATCCCTCATCACAAGTAAGAGTTTCTGTTTGTTAGTGGTGTCCCTGAGCTGTCTGCAGCAGTGAGTGGAAGGAAAGCAAGTAGATATAGAGGTAATGACATGTTCTAAGGATCAGTGGGAAGTAATTGGGAGGTTATGCAAATTCACGATTTTCCCACATCCTCTGATATTTTCAAGATAGTTTGCTGCCTCTTTTTTCAGTACCCAGGAAAAGTCCTTACCAACTCTGTGCTCTTCGATGTTCCCAAACATCTGTACCTTTAGACAGAATAGAATCTGCCATGTAAGTGTGGCTTGATGGATCTTGCTGTGGGGTTGATACAGAAGAGCCACTTAATTTCTTTGGGCTTCATCTTCCTCATTCCTAGAATGGTTACAATAGGACCTGGAGTAGGTAATATTTTCTGCTTCTCAGGGACATTTTAAGGAAACACATGTGGAATAATTTTCAGCTATCTGTTTACTTTTCAAGATGAAGGAGAAGATGGTGGGTTTTTCCTTCCTACATAATTACTTAAAGATGATACAACAGGCTTGCTCAATGACCGGGGGAGTCTGAGGCTTTTTCCTTATGACTCCATACCCTGAGCTCTGTCCCTGGGTCACAAAGACATTGGCATATCAACATTTAGAGACACAAGTCCAAGAGCAAAATTTCCTGTCTGAGAAGGGGAGAAATGGAAGAAGCCGTATCATTTGGGTTCAAGCAGAATCATTAACATGGGTTTGGTTTGGGTACAGGAGAGAAGTCTTTCCCTCTACTCATTGAGGGTTCTACAAGAGAATCTGTAAATAGAGATTGACAGGAGAAAATGTCTCCAATTTCACTATCTGCTCAGAAAAGCATCATGGTGCCCAGAAAAATGAGTGCCCAGAAAATGGGTTGGTTCTAGCAGCTTATAGATCCTCTTCTCAGAGAGAAGGAGGTGGATGCATTTAGAGGAGAGTAAATGAGATTTGGAAAAGAAAAGAATAGGTGACAGCCTATTCTTTAGAAGAATAGGTGACAGCCACAGTGTATCTGGGCGTGGTGATAGCAGCCTTCAGTCTCCTCTCCTGATAGAAGAGTTTAATCCCCCTTGCTGATGAGATTCCAGGGAGGGAATTAGGACTGCGCTGCTCCTTCTGGAGGATCTGTCTTGAGGCAGATACGGAGTGCTCAGAGAAAGCCCTCCCAACTCCTTCACCAGTTAATTTTTAAAAACTGTGGTGGTCAGATCATCAGAGAGTTAAAACTACAAGGCACAATGGATTCTGATAACAGTGAAATCTCATCTCTCACCACTTAAACAGCCTAGATGGGGGCAAAGAGAAAGGGAAAAACCTCACAGAATTCCAGTCTTGTGCCTCTAGTCATTGTCTGTGGGTTATTTTTTTTGTCTGTTTGTTGTTTTTATTTTCTTAATCTCACTAATTATCTGTTTAGACAATAGTCAGTAAATTTTTTTGGAAAGACAAGATAGTAAATATTTTAGGGTTTTTTGGGCTGACTCTGCTATTGTAGCACAAAAACAGCCATAGATAATAAGCATAATATTCATAACTGTGTTCCAATAAAACTTTATAGACACTGAAGTCAGAATTTCTTATAATATTCATGTGCCATGAAAATTATTCTTTTTAAATTTTTTCTCCCAGCCATCTAAAAATGTGTAAACTGTTGTCAGCTCCTGTATAAAGACAGATGAGGAGCTATTTGGCCCTGAGGGCTATAGTTTGCTGACCTCTACACTGTACTCTTGGGATCCAACCCTCCCAAATCTTAAGTCCCCAGGAAATTTAGGGAGTCCCTTCATTTGGTAGAAATTTTGTCAAGCTGGGAAGGAATCAGTGAGTGCATAATAATGAAATTGTTCTCTTGATAGAGAATGCGTGATTTACTTTTCACATGAATATTTTTAAATAAGAGACCTCCAGAGTTCACACCTACTGCAACAGAACAGGTTTGTGCTGGTTTATGGGGAGAAAGACAAAGAGAAACCCCAGAAGAGGTGGTTTTCTGGGTTTATTCCAAGAGTTGAGGATAAGCCCGCAAATTGGTGAAGCAGCAAATTGGTGAGCTTCACGGATTTGTAAATCCTTAGAATGTAAGACAAAAAAGGGAACAGGAGGAGAAACAAATCATTTGTTTCATTCATAGCATAGACAAACCTGAATTTTAAGTATTCACTTGTGCATAAACATAACTGCAAATGTGATTCTACATTCATGGCACCCTGCATGGTTATCGCTCTATTGATTTGCTAATGTCTTGATGCGTGTAAATCTGAGTAACATTCATTTGCACAATTTTATTGGCTCTAAAGGGAATGATTCACTTTGCAGTTTAAATACCTGCTACCTTTTAATTGCTCTTTTGAGGCCTTTGTATGTATTACATTACCATACATTTACTTATAATCAGCACACCTATATTTTTATTCCCTCTGGCTATGCAAAGAAGAGAAACTAAAGCAAAGGATAAGAAAATATAATTTTCCAAAGCAAAGGAATTCACCATGCTCTGGTTTCATCCATAGCATCTGTGCAATTAGCCAACTGTTATTTAGTGATCCCAGGATATGCAGTCATATATTATGTATTCTTCTCATGGATTTTTAAACATCAATCTATTGAGGGCATACAAGCATGTGTGAGTGTGCACACATATGCACACAAATGCATTCTTTTTTATTTTCTTCCATTTATTTTCTACTTTGTTCTCTTTCTTTTATACTCATCACTTCATGGTTTTTTCATTTCCTGCTCTTTCTGTTGGAGCACTTCTTATTTTTACTGAGTTTTCCGTTGGGATCATCATTTCTTAACATCTGAATTTGTGTCACTCATGTTCCTTCTAAGAGCAAATAAGACCACAGTTGTGGCTTAGGAGCGAGAGAAAGCGACCTCATTTCCAGCATCTTGGAAGGATACAGGGTATACTCTACTAGCTGCGTTTGGTGGATCTCATCTAATCATCGAGCCATTTAAAAAACAAATGAGCATAAACATACACAACTAAGAAGCAAGTGTTGGCGGGGTGATTTTTCTAATGATCTTCCTAAGTAGAAAATAGAGACTGTTATGCTATTAGGTGGTTTGAAGCAAGTTTAACAAAAGAACTGTAAAAGTTTGGGCAGGTGTGAGGACTCCAAGAGGGAACATCTGGACAGACAGGGAGGGCTCTTTTGGCAAAAGTCATGACCTTTAGTTCTAACATATGAAGCTATGCCAGGACAGCATCAGAGGCAGCAGCTGGATAATAGACACCTGACTCCTTTCCCCTTCTCTGATTTCCTGGTGCTGCCCAGTGAGCATCGTGCACCTGGAAGCCTCTCAGAGCCCAGGGCAGGGTGGGAGAGCACAGTGGGTGGGTCTGAGGGAACAGAGAGGAGGAACCCACTGCAAGAAGCAGTAGTATCATCTCATAGACTGAGAGAGTGATGTCTGTTATGTGGACTCCAAATGTATAGATTCTTTTTGGTTTTTCATTCCTAGAAATTTACAGCACAGACATCTACTTTTGTGTACCTAGCATATTGCCTTGAATACAGGAAAAATGACTGAAGCTTGTTTGGACTGAAGCTTTATCAAGTTGCTCGGCTGGAAAGGAGCTCACCCCCTTGTTCTTGAGGAAACCAAGGCATGGGCAGACTGCAGCCTGGTCAAGGTCTCTTATGCAGATCTTGGCCAATCATCTTTCCTTACTTTATTCTTCAAGTTGGTGGGATTCTTTTTTTTCTAAGAATCAGTCTGCAGGGATGTTGGGGGAGTTGGAAGACCAGTGTGGCTGGAGAAGGGAAGCTGCAGGAGACGGGTGGAAGGAGGTGGGGAGCAGAGAGCAGGAGGGCACCGTAGTGGAGGCCAAGGGGGACTTGGGTGCCACAGGAAGCCAAGATTTGGTTCTTTCTCAGAATTCTCATTTGTGAGAATTCTGGGAGTGTTGGTTGGCAGCACTTTCTAGAGTTGTAAAGAGAACTTACTTAGATTTTAACAAAATCATCCTGACTGGACTATGGAGGGATGGAAAGCAAGAGCAGAGAAACTAAGGAAACCTTTATAATAATTCCAAGCAGTAGTAATGTGTTTGTTGTTTGTTTGTGTCTATATAGAAAAAAGTATACTGTGCTCCATAAAGCTTATAATTAGAAAAAAAATTTAGGCAACATAAAAATGTCGTTTCCATTTTTTTTTCTTTTTTTTTCTTTTTCTTTTTTTAATTGGTACTGGGGATCGAACTCACGACCACGTGCTTGCAAGGCAGGCACTTATGCCGCTGAGCTAAATCCCCAGTCTCCCATAAAAATGTCTTTAAAAATCACAAAGAACGTTATCTTTTTTCTTACCATCTAAACATAGCCACTATGGAAACTTTGATATGTAATAGCTTCCAGAATTATTTTCATGTCACTTTAGTATATGTGCTGCCGAAGCAAACACTTCATTTCTTTTTAATCCAATGAGATCATAATAAATATGCTTTTGTGTGCCATAAAATACTGTATATATGCCAGCAGGCTTTTTGTCATTGTGACAAAATACCTGACGTAAGCAACTTTACAAGAAGAAAGATTTGTTTGGTACATGGTTTCAGAAGTTTTTGTAGTCCACGGTTAACATACCCCATTGGTTTTAGGCCTGAAATAAAAGAGACAGAGAGACAGAGACAGAGACAGAGAGAGAAAAGAAGAGGAGAGGAGAGGAGAGGAAGAGGAAGGAGGAAGAGGAGGAAAAAGAAGAGGAAGAGAAGGAAGAAGAGGAAGAGGAGGAAGAGGAGGAGGAGGAACAGAGAGATTGAGAGGAAAGGGCCAGGAGTAAGATACAGTCCCCAAATTCATGCCCCTATACCTCACTCCTTGTCTACAAAGTTTCCATGAAAATGGATATACTTTAACTCTGAGCCTTCTTTTGGAATTTTTGGTAGTCACTTCAGACCTTTCATTAATGCCATCAAGTTACGAGTCCATCAATGCATTCACCCACTAGTGAAGTTAGAACCCTCTTAACCCAGTTCCCTTCCAAAAGCCCATCCTCTGAACACAAGATATTTTAGGGGACATTTTAGATCTAAAGCATAATAGTCTACACTCTAAATATAAATCTACACCATGAATTTCAGTAGTGACAGTATATGTCATTGTAAAGCTCTACCACATTTATCTAATTAATCGCTCATTGATGGAATTTAGATTATTTCACTAGTATAATGAAACCAGACCTCCTGATAGTTTCCTTGCTTGTCTTTTAGTTTGCTGAAGTAATGCTTAGCCTGATGATATCTTTTGGAAGCAGAGTTGGTTTTAGCACCACTACTTCTCCCTTATGTTTATGCATACATGGATTGATGTTCACAGGCCATCAGCAAAAGTAAGTTATGAATGAAACTCAAAGCCCAGTCCCCTTTCTGCTAGCTTTCAAATTTAAACACTAACCCATGGTGCAATAGATAATCTCTTACTATTGCTCTGTATATACCCTTTATAACAAAAATCTTTTTTTCACAAGGAAAAAAAAAAGACATCTGCTGTGAAGATGTATCTTTAGCTCTGAGTGACCTATTGGCATTTTTTCTTGGTCATCAGCTTCTTGTTCCTACCACTCTAGAAAGCCAAAGTCTGGTCCTAGAACATGAATTTAGTGTCGCCATGGAATTTCAACCCTACCCTTTACCATAACGTTGCTGTATTCCAATTTTGGCAAATGGCATGCTTTTCTCAAGCAAAGGTCTTAATCATGTGGTCATAAAAGCATTCCAGAGTTCAGTAGAGGATTCATAAATCTATAAGCTTTAGGGAATAACCAGCTGCGGCTCCGAACAATCTAATAGGTGGCGGTAGTTTGCAACATACCCAGTAGATGGCGACAGTTCACAGACTTTTGGAGCAGGCGGAGCCCATCAGCATCTGTGGGGAATCAACAGAAAGGAGATGTGGGCAAATCAGAGAAGCTCCACTGTGTTGTTTGGATGGTGGGCTTCGTCCAGTAGTCCTAGCCAAAGCAGGAGACAGCAACTATTTTTAGATTGTAGTTTTTGCCACCAAAAATATCTTCAAGCAAGGAAAAAGAGGCATCTCGCCAGCAATCTGAGATGTTTACGACTAATACTACATTCTAAAAATGTGTACAAATGGTACAATAAGTCTCCATCTAAAATAAAATTAGGGGATTTAGCTCAGCGGCATAAGCACCTGCCTGGCAAGCACGAGGTCATGAGTTTGATCCCCGGTACAAAAAAAAAAAAAAAAAAAAAAAGCTTTTCTAAAATAAAATTAAAGATTATCAAATTCAAGAAGAATTAGAACCATGACAATAAGAGATGATAAAAGCTACGAACTGAGCTAAGTCAGCCCTGCTCTTCTATTTTCTTTGTTCATCTGCACTGGTTAAATTAATCTGAAAACGGTTCTGGTTATACTTAAGGAAGTAAACAATCTAGTTTCTGAGCCCAGTGATTATTTTGCTTGGTTAAGCACTCACGCATCCTAAAAATGTATATTTAATGCCTATTTATGCTAGGTGATTTCTGGGTGCTGAGGTGTTAGTGGTAAGCAAGACAGACAGTGTATCTATTCCCACGTGGAAGTCCCCCTGTTGCTTTAAAGAGAAAAGACATGGAAAGGTAAAGAGCCAAACCAAAATGGTAGCGTTTGGAGACTATCAAGTAGCTTGAGGACACAGCCAAACTTCCCGACGCAGTCCATGACACCGTCACAGAGTGACCCACGGGAGGCTGGCTGTAACCCGACAGAGGTCAGAACTGCTGGGGAATCAGGGTCCCCAGAATACGTTATTGTAGTGGCCCCACAGGTCCTTTGCTTCAGGTCTGTTATGTGTCTCTCTTACAGGCTACTTGAATGCTCAACATTATTTGAGGTTCAGTAGGACTGCAATTCTCAGCTAGGGCATGATTTGGCCCCCACAGAAAATTTGGCAATGTCTAGAAACATTTTTGGTTTGGAGAAGGTGTTACTGGCATCTAGTCTATAGAGGCTGAAGATACTGCTAGCCAGCCTACAAAGCACTGGACACCCCCACCTCCATCAGAGTGTTATGCAAACCTCAAATGCCTACATTGCTGAGTCTGACAGAGGTCAAAAATGAAATTAGCAAGCCCACCCCCTAGCCAAAAAAATAGGTCACCAGGCTGGAAAATTATTGGACATTGAAAAATAATAACAAGAAACAAAAAAATCAAAGAAAGAAAAGCAATAGCTAGAATGAAGTATTTTATCTGTCAGATGTTTTGGATACAACTCATTGTAAGTATGTAAAATTTATACTGAGACCCAGTGCACTCAGGCATGAAGAAATGCGTGTATATATGTGGAATGTCTGACAGAACAGTACTCGCCCATGCTGAATGCAGAACTTTATACTTTTTATGCCATTTGGCTTTTTAGAAATGTGGTTATAACCCACTGAATCATTTTTACAATCCACTAATGGATTTCAAATCTGTACTTTGAATAATATAAATCAAATAATTAGGAAATTGAACATGATTTTGTATATATTACATATTAACCCTGAAAGGTAAAAAGAGAGTATTAGGTGTATTAGTCATCAAAAGGATCCGCCATTAATATCACATATATTTACTTTAGCAGAATGATTTTTTTCAGCAAGGGGTATTGAACCTTCACAGCAAGCTACCTCACCAAAACAACAGGTCACAAGAGTTTTTTCTATCTTTTTTATTTTGATACAGGTTATTACTAAGTGGCTCAGGCTGGGCTCTAACTCATCATCCTCCTGCCTCAACCTCATAGAGCATCAAGATTACAGGCATGCACCAGCATACCTGGCTTCAAATGACTTTAGAAGAGAGCTGAAGCAATCCTTTCCTCCAAGCATTCATGACTGAGTCCAGTTATTGGGTACACATGTAACTATCTGTACTTACTCTAGTGCAGCATTAACAAATGGCCTGAAACAGCAGATGTGTCAGTTTTAAAGGCATAGTAACTGGAAAGTGGGTTGGGAAAAGTTTGACAGTGAGGTGATATTGGTGATGGCTGGGAAAAGGTGGCTGCGATTTTCCCAAAGATGTAGGGATGAGGAAAAGAAGAATCCAGGCAGAAGCTGTCGGGGTTGAATAATGCAGGAGGCCTTAGGGAGCATGCATGGGCCCCTTCCAAAGGACAGAGACACAGGGTGTGGATACCCACTTGTACCCTGCTTTTGGGTCAATGGGAAAACACATCCATGAGCTTCTTGTTTTCCCACTTGTCCTGGTTCACAGGACAAAAGCCACATCTTTAGTCTGATGTGTAAAATCTTGCACACTGCAGCCCCAGTGGAGCCTCTTCCTTTATTACTGTCTTCTGCACCAGCAGGTTTTCTAGTTATTCTGTCTCTACTAGCCCACATGTACTTCTCACCATTCCCAACCCAGTAAATCCTCACCTCTGCTGAACGCTTCTGTTAGACAGCAACATGTGGCCATCCCACCCCCCACCCTGCCTCCATTTGTTATTCAGACGGTGAATTCTCTGTCTCAGCAACTCATGATTTTCTGACCAATGGAGAATGACTTGGTGATGCTTCTTCACTGCTTAGAAACCTTCTTCAGCAGCAGCC
Source organism: Hydrochoerus hydrochaeris (assembly GCA_004027455.1). NCBI lineage: Eukaryota > Metazoa > Chordata > Mammalia > Rodentia > Hydrochaeridae > Hydrochoerus > Hydrochoerus hydrochaeris. The sequence goes on along the minus strand of PVLA01004401.1, from coordinate 42,043 downwards.
TAGTCCCCGCTGTGTCTGTCTGGCTTTAATCAATATGCCAGTACTTATTTGAACATGAGAACAGATTACTCCTGTATCTGTTTCTTTTGAAAAGGTTTCTTGGGCACAAATTAACCCCATCACTTCCAGGGAGGATGGTTTGCTCCCATCGTGGGTCATTTATAGGGTCTGCGATTACTGTTGGACATGATTATGGATCAGAGTGAGGATGCAAGCGGGGCTTCTCTTGCTGGTGTAAGACTGGCTCTGCTTCCTAGATGGAGATGGCACACGTGGGAGTGCAAATGGGCCCTGCTTAGTTTAGTGGACTCAATCTGCCTGCCCACGATAGGCTGCTGGTCTATCAGAGGATTTGAGAATGTGAGTTTACCTAAAACAGTTCAATGTATGGAATTACAGATCTACAGATGCCACGTTCTTGATTTGAGCAACTGGCAAAAAGTGCATCTGTACTGAACATGTGCAGGCTTTTTTCTTATTTGCTAAACAATACTTCCATAAGATTTACCTTCTATTAAGTATTATAAATAATGCAGAGATGATTTAAAGTATGTGAAAAGATACACATAGGTGATTTGCAAATGCTACATTTCACCATTTATGTAAGGGACTTGAATGTCCATGGATGCCAAATTCAGAGACTCTTGAAACTAATCCACAATGGATGCCACAAGTCATTGATAGTTAACCCACATCCAAAATGATTTGAGGAAGTTTGTGTACACACACACACACACACACATGCATGCACTTTAATTAAAAATAAGTATAAGAAACCAAATAGAGATGGGGTAATAATTATATCAAAACTAGACATGAGACAGTCATTTAAGCTTTGGATGTTACTTTATAGAAGCAGCATATAGCTCAAATTTAAAAATCCAATCTTAAACATTGTCTTAAATGATACATTTATTACATTTACAGTTACTATAACTGTTAACATGTTTCTTCTAAATAGATGATCAGCTGACTACTGGCTTTAGGCCTGAAAAGTCAATGAAACACTAAACACTGCAAGCATTAAGTTGTATTTATATAAATAGCTATCATCTCAGTTAGTAATTCTTGGTCTTCAAAATGTTCTTATCCTCTCTTCTTACTTTGCTATTCAATAGAAGTTTTACAAATAGTCTTTTAATGTCAAGAGAAATCTTTGGGAAATTTAAAAAATCAGAACCATGCTAAAATTTTAAGACTTGAATTATTTGGAATTTATGAATCAATTGTGGAGGAACTGACATCTTTATGGTATAGAATTATCCAATTCAGTCCATGTAATATTTCATGTGAGATTTTTATAGTCTTTCAGTGCAAATTAATAACTCTCTCTATAAAGATCTTTCATGGATTTTATTAGATTTATTCCCAAGTCTCTTATATTTAGAAACTTTACTAATTTTTCATAAAATTTTAAACATTTTCTTGTTCAAATATTACATATCTTTACTAATTATTTTTGTCAGTTTGATCTATCAATTACTAAGACAGATACATTAAAATTTTCCACTATAGCGCTCTGTATCTCTCTAAATTTTTTTCTTGATGTAAATGTAAGGTTGCAATATTAAGTATATACAAATTTTGAATCATTTTATGTTACTGGTGATTCTTTTAATCATTTAATAACCATCTTTATCATTAATGATACTTATTTTTTCTCTGAAGGAATATTATTCTTTGAACATTATTGGTGTTCAGTAATTACGTAGATATACTAATGTTCTCTTATTTATTGCCTGAAATATCTATTAGGTTCTTTTTATTTATATCTTTCTGTGTCTTATGTTTTAGCTACTTTATAGAAGCAGCATATAGCTCAAATTTAAAAATCCAATCTTAAACATTGTCTTAAATGATACATTTATTACATTTACAGTTACTATAACTGTTAACATGTTTTATTCCTTTCTGAAATCTTAGTTTGTGCTATTTAGTCTACTTTTTCCATTGTTTAATTGAAGGAGAATTTTTGTTTCTGTGCTTTTCCTATTTTCTTTAAGATTTACTATATTTTGCTATTCTTCTTTTCTCCCCTATTGAGATGAAATTATGCATTCTTCTATTTACTATTCATTCCTTAACTTTCAAATTTTAGCAATCAAGAGTTAATCAACATGCATTACCTTCCTCTCAAACAATAAAATAACATTAGCAGCTTTAATTCAATTCTATTTCCTCTTGTCTTGCACATAATTTTTCAGTGTTTTTGTTCTAACTTACTATCCATAAATTTATGCTTTTTGAAAACCTTAATGCTTATTTAGATTTATCCACTCATTTATCAGTTTCTTCACTCACTACGTTGTATCTTACTCTTCTCTTTCTTCTTAAACCATTTTTCAGTAAATCTTAAAAGACCTGTTAGTGATAAATTCTCTGAGGCTTGAAGACAGTGCCTTTGTTTTGCTCTTAGTTTTGAACAATCATTTAATCAAAGCTAGAAGCCTGTGTTGACCGTTGTTTTGTCTTAGCATGTTGTCTCAAAGGACTGAAGATAGGTGGAAGGGTGTAAGAGCCTCCGGTTTGACCAAGCTGCCCATCAGAATACCTGAATGAGACCTGAATTCCAGTTAGTGTCCAGATGTGAAGGCATTTTCAGGGCCACAGGAAATTCCCAGGAGGTGGTGCTCCCTCCCATCATGTCTCAGTCCTCTTGCTGGATTGGAGCAGGTGTGTAGTATGCTTGTTTCTCCCCCTCCTGGATTGTGAGCTATTGATGAGCAGCTCTCCCTCTTTTTCACCATGCAAGATGTGAACTGAGCTCTCTTGTAGTACTATACACTTGTATAGTGAGTGATATACTATATATATTAATTCCATATTAATTATCCTTCTTTTTTACTGCAAGATCCATCTTCCATTCTCTGCTGGCATCAACTATGACAAATACCTGAGATAATCAACTGAAAAAATAGGAAACATCTTTCTGGCCAAGGTTTCAGTGGTTTCTATTCGTGGGTTCTTGGCTATGTTGCTTTGGGCCTGTGACAGTACAAGAGTGTGGTAGAGGCAGCTGCTCACCTCATGGAATCCTGAAAGGAGGGGAGAGGAAGGAAGGAAGGAAGGGAGGAAAGGAGAGGACAGAAAAGACAGAGAGAGAGAGCGAGCGTGCACACACTTCCTGGTGCTATGGGCAATACTTTTTCTGCCATGAATAGTCAATTCACAGTTGGTATCAGTGAAATTGAATGGCTAACTAGATACTTAAAATATTAAAACTTAGGTTTTTCAACAAATATCTATTTTACATTTACCATGTGCAAAGCACCCTACAAGTAGTTTTGGCTCTTACAGAGCGCATTCATTCATTCTGCCACTCATTCAAATACAGTGTGTGTGCTACATACCTGACACTGAATTTCTAAGGTCAGCCATTTAGAACTGTTTTAACTGCCCCGGTCTAAACTTTACACTCTCTCCATACTTCCAGTCACAGAAGCTTGTCAGTAAATAATTATTCATTACTATCTAAAGTTACCAAGTCTCCAAATTTCCAGACACCTTGATGAAAATACAGTCTTAGGCTTTCCTGCTGTGCTTCTGCCTAGTGTCCTTTCCATCAGCAGATAACAGAGAAACAGCTCCTTCCAGCCTGGTTTCTGGTCATTTGCTTAACTTCACACAGCTTCATTATCTTCAGAAAGTAAGAGTAGGGGCTGGGAGAGAAGGGCACAGTGGCTTGTGCTTGGCTGATTGTTTCATGTCCTTCAAAAATCCATGCTACACAGGGGTTGTGCAGCTTAGCACCTCCTCTGTATGCATGAGTGTAAAAAGATAAAGCACTCAGAGTAGCTTTGAGGATCTCACCGGCTACTCAGGATGCCATTCTTGGGTGAGGGCCGCACCAGAGTTTTGTGAAATGAAATGAGCAGAACAGTACAAACCTACCTGGGGAGCTACTTGGAACTGCTGCCTTTCAGCACTAGCATTTCTGTTGTAGCAATAACACTGTACTAGTGAACTCTGCTCAGAAAGGAAGGAAATGATTTGAGCAGGTTGCTTGGCAGAAAGAGGGGTGCAAGGGAAACCTTGGACCTGGCATCCTGGCAGAGTCTGTGGGTCTTGGGCTGTGACACTGATGCTGAGTGGGCCTTCCTCGTGCAGAACCTGAAACCTCTGTCAGTGGTCTTCAGCAGTCCGGCTGGGCTCTGGGGACTTGCCAACTTCTGATATTTCCAGGACAGAGTCTCACTGATCAACATCTGTTTTGGTTAAGAGTGCATTAGCTATTGTAGTTCCAATGTTCACAATCATCTTCACTGGCCAAGAAAACATAGAACTGAAGGAAAATGCCAAGAGACTTCCTGTGGCATCTTAGTGACCCAATGTGTCATGTGACTCCCCCATCAACCTTGATGCAAAGGAAACCCTGAATCTAATATTTAGCTTCTGCAGTGTCTATATCAGATGCAGGCAAAGAAGGTGGTATCGAAATACCTGCCAGGCCTCCCAGTGTAAAGAGGGACTTTCACACCAAGATCTTTTGAGAGTGTTTGCTCTGGGGTGGTTGTCTTGAATTCAGGCCCAGATCCAGTTCAATTTTGGGGGGAGGAGTGGGTGGCAGGATGGTCCGGCTGATTTCAATGAAAGAAAGCCCATACCAGAGCTTTTAACTGGAAAGGGGTTCCTGGGACATCAGCTCAGGAGGTCTCTGGGAATGGGTTACCTTCTAGGAAAACTCTGAGGATGATTTCCTGAAGACCTTGGAAGATTACTGATAGACTTTGTACTCTTTTATTATTATTAGTTAATTTCAATGGTAATATATATATATATATATATATATATATGCCATTTATTGTAGGGAATTTGTACTTGTACATGATACAACTTGATTTTTTTTTGTACTACCCTCCCTTCAACCCCTTTTCTCTTGCCTATTTGCAAAAGCTTTTTTAAAATTTTTCCTTCTTTTTCCATTCTTTTTCTTTTCCCTTTCCTTCTTCCCACCCCTCTTAGTTCCCCTTCTCATTTGAACATTTTGTATTTCACAACATCTATAATACATTTTGGCCCTTATTCAGACTTAGTTTCTCGTACTCTTTGTGTGCTTCTGCAGTGGCAAATAGAAACATCAAAATGACACTTAGGATTTAATTACCTCGACAAGCCCTGATTAGGATCATTCCCAAAATTTCAGGCCCTGATCTCTGGTGGTCTTGGACTTATATGGGATAAGCAAGACAGAAGTACAGAGGCAGAATTGCTTGTCAATTGGGGATTGGTTCTTATAGTGACCAGCTATGCATCACAGTGACCAGCTGTTTCTAGGAGCTAGAAGCAACTGGCGCTGAAACAGGAACTATTACCTGGGCAAGTGAACTATATCATGGCGGGGCTTGGGGTTGCGAAGTATTTTCTACTACACTTCCTTTGTATCTGAATTCTCTGCTCAGAACTCATGTGAATGCTGCTGTCATATATTTGCATTATGTTTATTCCACAAGTTCACTCTATTTCACATGAATTTTGAAAGTTCTAACTAAGTGCTGGGAGTGCAAGTTTGTGATAGTACAATTAGAAACCAAAATAAACTGTATTCCTTTCCTCAAAGATTTTATAATCTAGTGGCAAAGTCTCATTTATGAAATCTTACAAATAAACATGTAATTTCAAACTCACAATGCTACAAAGGAAGGAACTCTAAAGACATAAAAGAAGGAACCTGACCTAATAGGGTATGGTGGCACACACCAATAACCTCAGCACTTGGGAGGCAGAGGCAGGAGGATTGGTAGGAGTTTGAGTCTAGCCTGGGCTACACAGTGAGTTCAAGGCCAGCCTTAACCACATAGTGAGAGGAGTAGGAGAAGGAAGAGAAAAAGAAGGAGGAGAAGGAGAAGGAGGAGAAGAGGAGAAAAAGGAGGAGGAGAAGGGAAACACGATCTTATTTGGAGTACAGGAATACATCCCTAAAATAGCAGTTTTGAGCAGAGTTATTAAAGAATTAAAAAGATTAAGTGACCCAAAGAGATTTCCAGTGGTATATGCCAAAATGTGCAAAGGCCCTGAGGCAGAAAAAAACGCATGTTATGTCTGAAAATTTGAAAAAAGATCCAATGTGATTGGAGCAAGACGAGAAGGAATAAACTGGTGTGACCTGATAGGTAGGTCACACAGGGTCTTGGGGAGATTTTGAAAGGATTCAGGCCACAGTTTTCACATGTCAGTATTCCATCTAGCAACTAATTCTTGTCTGTTTTGCACTGTGGAGGTGGCCCAGTTTCTGCCCTTGACTTACTGTATCAGGGTGAACCTTCTTTCTCCAGATAATTGTTATTCTAGTAAGTGTAGGGCTTTGAAGAGACTCAATAGCATTTTTCTTCTTTGCCCACTTTGCCTGAATCAGTTAAGAACTAAAACAACACAATTAGCACCAGAAGAATCACATGTCACCCTTATTTCTGATCAAGACTGAGTGAGAAGATATAGCCTCCTGAGGGCCCAAAGGGGTGTGAGAACGCTGTATGCCCAGTGCAGACTCTGGGACAGGCCACTTGCAGAAGTCTGGTTTACCCAGGAGTCCCTCCTACCCAGGTCACTGTTTTCTCTAGGCTAAGTAGAGAGGGAAGGCAGGACGGACCTATTTGTCCCAAATGCCTCCTCTCTCCCCCAGGTCTTTTAATAGATTCATTTTCCTCAGTTTAGAAACACGGGAAAATGCTTCCACCAGCATCATAATCACTGTCTCTACCTTTGTAGCAAAGAAAGTGCTTTGGAGAGGAATCCAACAGTACCGAGAGTGACTCTCTTCAGGAGAAAGGAATAAGTGTTCTTTCTACATTGTTACCAAGAGCTGTTAAGAAAACGAATGTTCTAAGGAATGGAGATGAATTCTGATAAATGACTCACAGCATATCTTCTAGGAGGCTCAGAATATAGAATGCAAAGCTGTGACCTCCAAGGCCACCATTTATGTACTGAGCTAGCTTCTTTTTCTTTTAATTCACATAAGTACATTTCTCCAGTTGTTTCTCTTTCAGCCCTTACCTAGTGCAACAGATGCCTGAGGCATATTTAAGACAACTGTGTGAATTCTAGGGTCACAGAATGTTAGACCTGCAAAAGATTTCACAGGCGTGGAATTAATCCCGTTCCTTACTTTTTCGGAAGACATGAAACCCAGCAAGGTTCAGTGACTTGCTGAGAATCACAGAACCATTTTATCCAGAACCATCGTGTCCCTCTCACAATTATTTGGAATCTATGCCAGAAATATTTCCAAGTGTATCATGGTGACACCTCACAGACCTTCACAATTTATAGAAAACCTATGATACCTTTATAAAAATGACAAATACAGATTTTTATCAAATAAAAGCCATCATTTTATCTCCTGAAAGAATTTGTTTTCTATTGATTGTTTTTTCTTATAATTTTTTTTTTGTGTGTGTGTTCAGTTTTTGGTTCTATTCTCGTTCTAATAAGTATCTCCTTTTTAATAAATGTCTCCTTTTTAATGTTCTCTTTTCCTAATTAACAAACTACTAAGTTGAAAGAGATAAGTTATGCACTTTAATTACAATACCTCAGGCTGCGGGGAGAATTCTTATCACTGGCTTGGACTGTACATTTGGTGCTCACCAAAAACAAACTAGTGTTGGCAAAACCTTTATATAAACGATGAACGTGAGATCCAAGGTAGTAAGGCCATCACTCCTGCCATCAGCAAACCAAAACAATGCTGTTGCTGGTCCTCTTTCTGCTAATTTCATTCTTATTAAAAATGACTGTTAATGTGGATTATTATGAGAAACAGAAAGTTTGGATACTGAAAAGGGTCTGGAGTTCCATGGCATCAAAAATCCAAAATTCTCCATCAGCTCTTCCACTTAGGAGTTGACTCTCTGGGGTGGTAACGTGGGCCCTGAACCTCAGTTTACTCCTCTGCAAAGTGGACTGAGTGTGCACTGATCTCTAAAGAGTTTTCTACAAAAAGCTGCAGTTTCTTTTACTCTAAATCCTTATAGTTTTGTGTTTCTTTTCTTACTCTTGTTTTATCTGCTTGTTCCCTAAACAGAGTAACATCTGCTTTCAAAGAAATGTACGAAATAAAATGTCAAAAGAGAAACAATTTTTACCAAGACCAGAGAACTTTATCTACTGAATATATTTCTGCCTTACTTTACTCATGAACATGAGCAAAGAATCTGGAATCAGTCCCATCCTTATCAGAGTATCATCTCCTGTGTACAGTAATGGGCTCATGGTCCTTTACTCTGAAGAATTTCTTCCAGGACAGAGAACTCGCTAGAGCTGGTGAAGGAGCAAGAAAGGATCTTGGTCACCTAGACTCCAACCCCACCTCTCTATGTTGTATATTCTTATGAACATAAGTTTTAGGTTTTTCAAAGTGCTTAATTTTTTTAAAGTGTATAATAGAGCATTATGGGTATTGAGGTATGGGTCTTACCTCTAGGCCTAATGAAATGTATGGCTTTGGTTTTAAGTCACTTGTCTTTTGTACCCTCAGTTTCTATATTTGTAAAACAAGCTGATTGAGCTGAAGGTGTCTAAGGTCTTTCAGCTCCAAACTTCTAGTCTAAAATCGGGAAACACACAGCATTGGTGGTAGTTTTGGAAGAATGTCATTGGTTTGGGGGAGTCCCACTATGTAAGGATTCTTCTCCAGATACTCCCCCATTTAAATAGACATGACCAGCAGGGCTAGACCAGGTCAGACACAGAGTTCTACCACCACACAGCACTGCTGGGAGTGTCCCCTCTGCCTGGAGAGGTCTGACTTTGCTGAGCACACCAAAGTGCTGGTTACCTGGAGGAAAGGGAGGTTTTAAAATATGGTTCTTTCCCTCTTTCAGTTCACAACCATCTAGGTAAACACAAGGGCAGCATTCTAAGCTAGGGAATCCAGGAGGTGTAAGTACTATCCTAAGCATCTGTCAGTTTCATCAAGCTATGGAGATCTATTCTAAACTCAAGATAATGAGTGCATCTCCACGGGCAGATAGCTCTGTCCAGGAGATGATGAGAAAATGGCCTGCAGGTCTTGGTGGTTCCATATCTTGGGGAGTTACCATTATTTTCTCAGGAGAGTCTGATGTTCTCTTTCTAAAATATCATTTTGCTTATATCTCATGATAATGCACTTGCTGTAGCATCTCCATGAAACATATGTCACCTGAAAGGACAGGCAGGCTGGGTGGAAGAGATAAGATCAGGGACACAGTAGAGAAAATCATTAACAAAATACAAGGTGTGGATGGGAGCGTAGGTTAATGGTAGAGCACTTACCTAGCATGCCAGCTCCTTGGGTTCAATCCCCAGAACACATCCAACCCCCAACAAAATGGAAAAGAAAGAAGGAAATATAAGATTACAAGAGGTATTCAGGAGACAACTGGCAGAACAGTTTGGCCATAATGTGGCTTTTGAAAAGGGGAAAAAAGAAGCTGAAAATTTTTCTAGTTAGATGATAAAACAGTCAAAAGAGAGAGCAAGGATAGATTCTAGCCTTGCCATTTACTACTGTATGCCTTTGAGCAAATTATTTCATCTCCACCTGGTAAAATGGGAGTGATAATGCCAACTTCATAGGATTTGTGTGAGGATTAATACAAATAATGTATGAAAAGCTCCTGGCATACCGAAAATAATCTATTTAAATTAAGTTTTCAAATTTTGGGTCCTTTCTGCTTCCACAGTGGATTCTTCTACTATAGGCAAGTAGGAGTTAAGCTGTTGAACCTTGGACTGAGTTATGTTGGACCAGGTACAAAGTCTTCAATTTCAGGCAACCTACTTAGCCTCCCTTTCCTTCAGTTTACTAATCTACAGAATGGAATTAATTGTATTTATCAAAAGGATTAGAAATGTATTATGTTAAGCACCCCAAAAATATACCATATAAGTAGGGGACAGGCAGTAGATTTCAATTTTTAAAATGATAATGGGAAAAGCAGAAAAAAAAGATGTCACTATAAATTCCATTCTTAAACCCCTGAGCAAGGGTGCACAGAACAACACCCTGGAGGTAGAGACCAACCTACCACAGAGAAAAACCAGTTTTATTTATGTATATACTACACAATGTTTTTACTACCACATGTATTTTTTCCCTCTGAAATACAATTCTGAAAATAAGAGAGAAAAATGGAGAATGAGGAAGCAACAGAGAGAAAAAAAGGAGACTCTGAAAAAAAGAGAGGCAAGGAGAGGGATAAGAAAATGCAGAGATGAAGAGAGATGGGAGGAAGGAGCTGCCCCCAAGGCCTTTCTTACCTTTTGCCTGAGGAGACCTGGCTCCCAGCTGTGCTGTATGCAGATGACTTGAGCTAACATGCATCTGGGTATGGATGAGGCATCACAAGGCTTGAATTCATAGCTGACAGGTGGACTATTTTACAGAGAACTATGGGGAATTACTGTAGAAGGGTGAGAATATCACCTCTTTGGTGTAATTTCACCACCACCAACATGGGCCCAAACAGCTGGGAAATAGCTCATTCCACCTGTGTCCATAGTATCTGCTGACGTGTTTCTGTCTGGCTCAGGAGCGATGTCTAGTCAACAGCCTGTCCTTGATGGAAAAGAATTTCTATTTCCTCCTTCAGCTCCATTTTCAGGCTGCTAGCCTTTTTACTGAAAGGAGTGCTGTACTCTGGACATGTTCCAAAGGTGTGGCCCTCAATGTGATGGTGAGACGTGCAGTCTCTCAGAAGTGGTCAGAACAGGAGGAGGGTGAGGCCCTCATAAGTGGAATTAGTGCCCTCAGACACCAGGCCTGAAGAAGTTTCTGCCATGTGAGGACATGTACAAGGCACTGTGTGGGAGGAGTGGACCATCATTAGACACTGAACTGCTGGCATCTTGATCTTGGACTTTCCAACCTCTGGAATTGTGGAGGGAAAATATTTGTCATTTTGAAGTCACTTGGTGTGCAGCAATTTTTTCTTGTAGCATCCCCAACAGATTAAGACAAGGAGGGAAGTCTTGGTTTTTTTTTGTATCTTTACAAAGTTTAATTATGTTTTTAACTTTATTGTCTGTCTCACTAGTCACCCAAACACCGAATGTCTAATAACTAATGGACCTCAATAACCTGTCAAAATCAATCTCTTCTGCCACAGCTGTTAATGTTCCAATGACAGTAATGGCATGTCCCAGCCACAGTTACTCCTTGTGCCTGCCAGAACCCCAAGCCTGCCTCGTGGCAGTGGGGTGCCATAGAGTGGGACTATGGAAGGCCACCAGGCCTCATGGGGTGTTACCACTGCAGCCTCCTTAGAGCTGCCGTGCATCAGTGAAGCTCATGAGTGACCGACCACTGACTAACAATGCTAATGGCCTGTCCTCCAGGGGACTGTGGCTCCTACTAGCCCCTTAGACTTTTTCTCAACTTACCTTCTAGTTTAAAAGATCACATGGAAATTGTTGACCCCCAAAAGACACAAAGTACTTTTTTTTCTTCTGAATGTAGGAATGTTTATTATACTCTCTCTCTACTGTTTTGGAGAAGTGTTAATGAAATAATTCATACATCAAAAGTATCTATCTCCCCATCTGTCTGTCGTCTGTCATCTATCTATACCATGCAGCACCTGTCTTATACGGTCCTCTTCTAACCCCTGCTGGGTATTTTTGTAATTGCCTGACTTAAGAGAGTTTAAATTACATGTATGTGTATACATATATGAAAATTTAAATGCTGTTAACTTTTAAATAGCATCAAACTAGATATATAAGCCATGTTGATGCAGGAAATGCTCATTATCCATTTCCTCTACTATATGCTACTTTATTCCAAAGGATAATACACTTACCTGTTCTCTGTTGATGGACATTTGGGGTGTGATTTGTTCTTAAAGGTCACAAACTTGGACTATTTTCTTACTATTCTCAATTCTGATACTATGGACTGTTCCTGCATGTCCCTGCAGTTGTACATGTTCAAGAAATCTATAGTGCCAAGACGTGGTGGCACATGCCTGTAATTCCAGCACTTGAGAGGCTGAGGCAGGAGGATCACACATCCGAGCCCAGCCTTGGTTCAATACTCCCCACTCCCTCCCCACCAACTACCAATTTAAAAAAAAAAAGTGGAGGGAAGACATAAAGTGACAGGTATGCTTCTTTTCTTTGTGAAGGGCCAGGAGAAGCAGAAAGTGGCCAATATGGACATTATGTTACCAACATGGGTATCATTATGGATGATAATGATTTTGAAGACAATCTCAATCTGAACATTTCCTTTGAGGAGGTAACAGTAATCTCTTCTTTTAAAACCCAGAGACTTTTTTGTTAAAGCTGAATGAAGCAATTTAGCCAGTAGACCATGACTATTTTACTTAAAACGTAAATTGCCCCATTTGTTTTTATTCTAGTTTTTATATTTTTATTAGTACATGTTTCTGATGCATTAAGATTTTGTTTCACCTGACATGAGGCTCGAGGGAATCATAAATTAGTAGATGTAAAGTCCCAGCCATGTTGATGTTTTACAGGCAGCCACTGCCTGCTGATTTCACAAGCTGGTAAAGAAATACTTAGAATCCTATATGATGAAATTTTATCGAATCAGGTATTATAAGTAAATGAATGATTCTTTGATAATGCCTCTTTGTAAGAGCGTAGTAAGAATAAATCATGTATTGTCAGCTTTTATCAATGATTTAAAGTAATACAGGGGACGTACTAAAAATCCCTAGTTTCAAGTTCTTCATCCATAAATTAGAATTGGTGCTTCTGCCCTTCAGAAATCCCAGGATTTCTGAAAGTACTAACAATAACCACATTTTCAAGTAGTAGGCAACAACCTCAACTATGGCTGTCTAGTTACCATATTCTGTTTTTGTGCCTTCTCCTTCTCTGGCTTCAGGTTAAACCCCTTCCTGCTACCAACGGAGGACACAAAAAATTCTCAGTGGAAAGCAAGCTGACATCTCTGTCTAACCCAAAGACTGTGTCCCAGCCTGCCTCCCCCACCTCAGCACCCCTGTCTAGGACCACAGCAGCTCTCCAGCCCACTCCAGCACAACGAAAGGGGACCAGTGGCCTGGCCATCATGTCAAGGCTCTTTGACTTGTCTTGTAATGAGACTCTGTGCTCTGCTGACAGCTTCTGTGTCAATGACTACACCTTGGGGGGCTCGCGATGCCATTGCAACCTGGGTAAAGGTGGTGAGAGCTGCTCAGAAGGTACGTCCTTTGGAGAGGGAAAAGTGGGGCACTAGATGAGCCCCGGGAGAGTCTGAAGGCAGTTCTCTGCTCGACATGTAGTTCCTTCTCATCCCTCTGTAAGACAAGCCCTTTCTTCCATCTATTCATCATTAAAGTAGCTAAATGAGGTCAATTGTGAAGCAATTTCCATTCCTTCTAATTAGATAGCAGCGTTATTTCTACGTGTGTCACATGTACTTTTGGAGAAACAGTCATTGAATAATCTTGACACCTTATAGACATGGGTACCACTGCTGTCACATTACTGCCAAAATGTTCAGCCAGAACACTTGTGTAATAATTTTGCCAAAGTATAATACACAAATGTATAACTAGAAAATGAACAGCAGTGGTCTTAAAGCCATTGATCTTTTTTTTTTTTAGAAGTGCGTAGTAACTTCCAAAAGTCCAGTTTCTTTCTAAGAATTTCAGAAGCTTAAAGTCCCCAAAAATGAAAAAAGCAGGTATTAAACAGTAGAGGTAGGATGAGGTGTGGGTGTACATGTGAGGTCCCAGCACTCTGGAAGCCAAACCATGAGGACCGTAAGTTCAAGCGCAGTCTGGCAACCGAGTGAGACTTGTGTCAAGATAAAAATATCAATAGAGAGCTGCAAGGGCCGGGGGTTTAGCTCAGCAGCACAAGTGCCTGCTTGGCAAATGTGAGGTTTTGAGTTTGATTTCTGGTACCAAAAAAAAAAAAAAAAAAAACGCTGCAGATGTAGCTTGGTAATGCCTAGTGCTGCTAAAAAAGAAAAGTAGAGAAAGGAAGATAATAGTGAAGCTTAACAGATTAGCAATAGTTCTCACTTGATAATATCCTGGCAAGGGTACACATTGAATTTTTGCTTTTGTAAAAAATGAAGAAACACCCTTCAGATTGTCTTTTTTCTTTTTCAGATATTGTCATTCAATATCCCCAGTTCTTTGGCCACTCCTATGTCACTTTTGAACCTCTGAAGAACTCCTATCAGTCATTTCAAATTACTCTGGAGTTTAGGGTAAGAAGGATTGGTCATTTGGTGAGTGCTTGGTGGATACTTTATCACCTTAAAAAGGAAGGGGCAGAAAGAGACAAAGCAGAAGGGAGTGATCAGAGAACAGTGTGGCATGGAGTCCACCCTTAAACCAGTTCAAAGATATAATGAAAACAATGGATTTGTTCATCACATTCAAGTTGCCCAGCAAAGAAAGGGTGGGTTTTGTATGTTGCTGAATGATGGATGTGCTGGCCCAAGCTTCTCAGGGAAAATGCTGGAGTCTCAGAAGAGTTGTCTATTGTAATTCCCAGACCAAAATTTTGGAGTAGTAACGCTCTCCATTCCAAGATGTCTTTTAAAGGGAGCCCCAGTGGCTGTTTTCATTACAATGACCACAACTAAATGAATGGAAACAACTTCTCACACCCTCAGCTTGTCGTGAGAGCCCAATAAAGGTGCTCTGGTCTCAATCAATGACAGATCAGAAATCAGCCAGTGACTTCAGTTTAATATGATTCTTTTTAGTATCATCAAAGAAGAGAAGGGTTTGGAGGTCTGGAAACAAGACCCCCTTGAGGTCACAGCCACAGTGCTGAGTATCCAAGAGGTGAGCTGTCCTCTCTTGAGACAGCCCGCATCCACCAGCTAAGTTGTTTTCATCACCCTGCTCTCCTGATGGAGGGAAAGACACAGATTTGTTTCCTCCCCAGAGAGAAAGAAAAATAACCAAAAGAATAAAGGAAAAGATAGAATGCTCTCTGGTGAGAAGAGAAGTTGATGAGCACAAACATCTGTGAGCATGGCCCTGCACATATGGCTTCCTGGAGACCCCGCAGATAGAGCCATAAAGCAAGTAAAGAGGAGGTCGGGGAGTTGACCTGCTCACTTATAGGCTGGTAGCAGCTCTTTGGCTCTACAACTCATTCGGAGTGATTCCAAAATCTCTGTCTCTCTCCCCTTGCTCTCCCCCTTCTTCTCCCCTCTATGCCATCCCTCACACACTGATTGTCTCGCTGCCGTTTGCCTAATGGAAGTGAACGGTACCCAGGAATTTGTTAGTCTGTGTGCTTGCTGCATTGTAAAGAGGCCCGCAGAGGAACACACAAGTTGCGAATTCATGAGTGTTTCCAGATGGTGCTTTGTGGAAGAGAAGGTGGTCATTGTTCATGTGGCTTTTGTTTGTGTGACAACAGGCAGAGGCAGAGGATGGCCTGCTGCTCTACTGTGGGGAGAATGAGCACGGCAGGGGTGATTTCATGTCCTTGGCTGTCATACGGCGCTCACTTCAGTTCAGGTAACACTTACCCAAAGCCCCCAGACTTTCAAAATTCTGCTCTGCATTGTATTTACATTTTCATAGTCTGGGTGGAATCTATGCAGGATGGATTCCAATAGGTAAAGGAAGGATACCCAGAAGATGAGCAAGAAGCAGTTTCCTAAATACTGGAGTGTCAGAACGGCAGGGTAAACGCTGAGGCTCGAGTTGCATCAAATATGGCTGCCAGTCATGATACAAGTCACCTTGTGTCAAATGTGGCTGACAGTCCTGGAGAGCAGTGAGGAGCCTGCAGCCTCCCAAGGGCTTACAGAGGAACGAGCTCTGTCCCTACCTTCCCTGAGCACTATGGTGAACCCTCTGACTTGCCTCTTCTGCCCTGAACCTTATTTTCCCTGCACACTTTGGAAGCCACTTTAAACTTCTGTGTGGCTTTTGGAGTGGGAGGGGCAGAGTTTTGTGGCTGGGTAAGAGGTTATGTGGCCTCTGACTGACCAATAGGTACATAGTACTGTCTATTCACGACCAATAGGTACAAGGTCCACAGCACCTTGTGAGTGACTGATGGTCATCAGCTCTGTCCACCTGGGTGATGCAATGTAAGGTCCTAATGGCACCACTTGCCAGCCTGCTCTTATCCAAGCCTGGGCTTCACAGAGTCATGGTGAGGATTAAATGAGTTCAGCTCTACAAGTGCGTAGAGCGGTACCTGCCCCATGGTAAACACTCAACAAACACCAACTTTTATTGTCTTTTAAAATTATTTAAGCATAAAAATACTTTGGGTTAAATTGGAGAAACCACTGAATGAACCAAATGGGATAAAAAATGGGACTCCCATCCTTTGCTAATGATTTGATTCCTGAAAATTTAATGGTGGCCAGCAGGACTGGGACAGTAGTTATAACCTCATGGGGCCCCAGTAATTGGAGGATAGGGCAGACACTCAGTGGCTTATAGTCACTTATAGGCTGGTAGCAGCTCTTTGGCTCCACAACTCATTCAGAGTGATTCCAAAATCTCACTCTATGAAGCCTCCAATTTCATTCCACTCTACTGAGAGTCCTGAGACAAATACAGTCCATAAGGAGTGGGCTGCAGGTGACACCAGGCCTGATAAGGCCAGCACCCATCATACCACATTGCTAGGAAGTGATGTCAGTATGCTTGTGGAAGTGTAACTATTTAGAAGTTGACCAGAAAGAACCAGACTTCTGTCTTTTGGGCATAGTGACCCTTTTGGCATCCCTGGGTCTTGGATAGGTTTGGAAAAAATAAAAATAATGTTTTTCCTCCAAACTACACTGGTCCCAAACTGGGCCCCCAGTGGAAACCTCTCTTGTATATGGGCATAGCTGACCACAGATGGCAGGACCAGCTGCTTGGCAGAATGATTATGAAGACTTGCACTGTTCTATTTTGTTAATGTCACAGACCCTTGAGAGTAGAGAAAAGTCCCCAGAAAAATTCTTGGACATAGAGTGACTTGGCTTCTAGTTTTTATGCATTAAATCTGCTTTAACATCTGTGATCTCTGGGAAAGAGACAGAGGGTCTTATCTGCCCTTGATCATCTGAGCAGCAGAGCCAGACAGGTTAAGAAGACTTCTTAAAAAGTTCTATGAGCAGCGTAAACAGGTGGAGAACATCCCAGGGAAGAAACGTTTGGCTCTTTGGGTACACATTTAAACAGCTGTTGATGTTCATAAACACAACCAAACAGGTGAACCCGGAAAGGATCCATTGTCCTAGAAGTGCTGTCCATGGAGCCTGAAAACAGTAAGCTGGCTGACCCTAGAATCCCCTTTCTCTTTTCTTCCCCACAGATTTAATTGTGGAACTGGGGTTGCCATCATCATAAGTGGGACAAAAATCAAACTGGGGGCATGGCACACAGTCACGCTCTATAGAGACGGGGTGAATGGGCTGCTGCAGTTGAACAATGACACCCCAGTGACGGGCCAGTCCCAGGTGAGTGAAAGCTGCAGCTCTGCTCAGCCTCCCACCACCATTAGCATCCCAAGAGGGGCTCACTGCAGAGAGCAGAGGTAGATGGGCAGGATTTGTATTCAGGCTGGGCTTCAGGAGGTCCAGGTTTCATAGTGAGCCCACACAGCTGAGCTCTGCCGGGTCCTACCCCGTCTCGCTCCTCCAGATGGACATTCAGGTTGGTGGGTGGGGAGACTTGACCTTGTGGACAGCATTAGATGCATAGGTATCAGTCTGTGCCCAGGGACATGTTCTTTTTCCACAAGGATATCAAAGCCAGGGGTCAAGGAAGACCCATATTGGAAGAACAGAACCCAACATTTGTGTCAAACACAAAGTATGATTTTAAGGTGGGACTGTCATAATCCTGTAGCTTTAGAAAATATTCCTGGAAGACTCACTTGGTTCAATATGCAGAAATAATCTGCCATCTATGTTTGTGGGGGCTGGGGGAGGATCACTGTAAGAATTGGTAAAATAGTTTAACGATTAGGTTACTCAGCAAATTACCTAGCTATTCCCATATTTGTTATGCTCTGAGTAATTTTAGAACTGTGTTTAGAGTAAGCAGTTTGGATTAGCAACCTGCCAAGGAACTGAGCCTGTAATTATAATCAGGCAGGTATCTATTCTCTAAGGGAAAGTGGAGCGGTAAAGCCTTTGTGTGTATATACCTAACCTTCCTCTCTGCCCCGGCTCTTCACAGAGGGCTATACCTTGATGATCAAGAAGAAAAGCAAAGAAATCTCATTAGTTTGGACCCCACTATTTCCAAAGAAACAGATGTTTGAACCCTGTGAATGTGAATCTGAGGAGCTTGCTTATGACTATATTGCTAAGGAAGGAGATTTGGGGCATATGAAGTACAGAGTTACCTAACTGATAAAGGAACAAGTTAACATGATAAAATGAAATTTGGTAGGAAGAAAGAAGTTTCAAACTTGGGTCCAAAATACTAACATGAAGACAGGACAGAGAAACTCTAATAAAAGCAGCACATGTGAAAACATCATGTGGTTTTAAGCAAGGAAGTTATTAAAAAGATGAAGAAACAGGGACATGTGCTAATAAAAATAAGGTAAAGAAAAATATAGGCTGTTTTAATAGATGTGTAATGTCTAGAAAAGGGCAGGTTACAGTCTTTTTCTATTTTGGTGACTGCATGGGAGCCTCCAGTGGCTTTCATTGTCACTCTAAACTCAGAAGAAGATTAAATTTGTCTCTGTGATGACATTGTATGAATGTCCTAGGTAAACTGAAGCATGTTCAAGGGGCGCGCACCCAGACAGGAAGATGATTTGCAATATCTTCAGTAATTGGTGAAGGAAGCATTGTTCCATTGGGAGAAGGAAAGAGGTCAGCATAAAGCTGGCTTTTCATTGTAGAGTCAGAAGAAAAGTCCTGAGGAAGAAGGATTTACTCGCTAGACCCCAAGCCTGAAGCTAAATGGGAAGAACTTTGGGGAAACCATTGTTAGCTTTATCTACTCAAACAAGACACACAGGGATGTGACAGACACTGTTGGGAGATGATGTCCTGTCCTTGGGAACATTCAAAAAGTAACTTTTCTACACCTTGGGTAGAGATGTGTCAGGAATCCAAAAGCCAATGAAATTTTGGATTATGTGGGTTTTCATGTTGTTTCCAATCCCAAGACTCTATGACTTTAATAAATATAAGAACTAATTGCAAAAAGCATGTAATTTTATGGATGCTCAGGGCAAAGTTTGCTTTTGTACTCCTGGGATTTGCTGAGTGAGTCCCAGAAGCAGGACCACAGATGGGGAATGTTTAATAGACTGTCACGGGAGACTGCAATTCTATTTTAAGGTTGCCTCCTCAGAAACAGACCTGAGATGAGGGAGTCCTGTGCAAGTGATGTATTTAGAAACTGCTCTCCAGGGAGACTGGTAAAGGAGAGAAAAAGCTGGGCAGGGAAGAGGAGAAAGGCAGCAAGGATGCGATCTCAGGTGCAGTTCTTCAGAGTATGGCTTTCACCTGGTCCCACAGGAGAGCTCTGCCTATAAATTATACCTTAGAGTTATTTCAGACTGTTACAGGCTATCCTGGGGGAAGGCAAACCCCAGAGCATTTCCATGTTCCTGCATAAGCAGGCAAAGCACACACCAGAGATCCCGTGGTCAACCTCATTATGGGGAGGTAAAGGCCAGGCTTGAAGACTGCTGCCTGGGGTGATGTTGTGAAGGGCACTGCCAAAGAGCCACCCGCCCCTCCCATGCATTTATTACTCTGGAAAGCGATTGAGCTGCTGGCCTCTGGCTGTGGTCCTGAAACAGGGAACAAGACCAGAAAGGGAAGGATGAGATCTAGGAGAAGTGAATTCTGAGGATATTGATGAAATAAACCACAAGAGTATTTAATTCATCTAATGAAAGCAGTATGTTTAGTGACCAAATGGCTTTTATTAACCCTTCAAACCCACAGCAGTACCATTTGGTTCAGTCTGTCCTTTACAAACAATTCTTATCTGCTCATCAGAAAAGATAAAGCAATGTTTAGATTTCTAACTGGTGGAAACAAATGTTGATAGGGTACAAATTATATGTCAGATGCTTCTATCATGGACATTTTTTGAGAACAGGCAATGTGCCCTTTTCCGTCTCCTGTTTTTATCCTTTAATCCAAATAAATTACAAAAAGCGTGACCAAGGGTGCCTTAATTTTTTTTCTAACATACAGCTTTGTGTTCCATAACTTCCAAACCTGCAATCCAGAGTGTGCATTCATCTAAGGCTATAAATTTCCCTACCTTACTGTAAAAACATTTGTGAAAAAAAAGAAGTTGTAACCATAAACAATTGCCAAGTATTTGCAACACACTCTGTTTGGCAGTTATCCCTGTACTGTGCTTCTTGCAGTATATAAAATAAAGGTGACTCAGAATGAGAAAGCATAGAGGTCAATCAAGTACACAAAATTAATATTGCCACCTTGGGGGGAAACAGCGTGGCTCTGTGACCTGTCCAAGTACACAGTAGATTGGTGTCAAGACGGGCAGGAAAATGGTTGTTTTTGGATGCTGGGCACCCTGTCAGGTTGGTCAGGGCTCTGACCTCCTTCCTTCCCTTTCCAGGCCTTTCAAAATTACCTCTGCCAGATGCACAGCCCTGGAGAAGCTCACTGAGTTTTCTATGGTATCCAGGGGTTTGAAATTTCATCAGGACTGTGTCTTAAAGACAAACAGGGACAAAGGAAAACACGGCCTTATAACCCACACCTTAACCACTTCCTTCATCAACATGTGTCATGTTTTGGCTTTTTCAATTTTGTTAGTGAGATTAAGTTTTCTTCTTTCTTTTTAAAGGGCCAGTACAGTAAAATCACTTTCCGGACTCCTCTGTATCTTGGTGGGGCCCCCAGCACGTACTGGCTGATCAGAGCCACGGGGACAAACAGAAACTTTCACGGCTGTGTGCAGTCACTTGCTGTTAATGGGAGGAGGATTGACATGAGGCCCTGGCCACTGGGAAAAGCTCTCAGTGGGGCTGATGTGGGTAAGTGACAACCAGGGTATTGGGAGGGCCATGTGTATTGCCTTGGTCAGCAAGTGAGCAGAAGCCTGAAATCCTGGAAGCTGGTTAGTGTGGAACTCTAGGAGGCGAGTTGGCCCATTCTGTGCTCTGCAGACATGTGGGTCTGAGACCAGACACCAAGATTTGGTGGCAAGATGGTGCACCAAACCTTTGGTTGTGTCCTGTTGCCATCTTGACCTCCCTGTAAAATGTGGCTGAGCTCACTGGACAGTGATGCACAATTTAGCCTTTTCACCCAATTTACCAGTGGAAAAGTCAAGAAAATAATATGAGAACAGTTTTTCTGTGCCTTCTGTTTGAGAAGAAAAGTTCAAATTCCAATTCTGGATCACTATGGCAAACACCTTGTCTGCCCTAGGGTTGTTTTGAAAGCAATAAGAACATTTATGCAGTTCCCTGAAGGCACAGGTAGCCAGTGCCCAGGATGGTTAATTCAGTGACTATTTTAATTTACTGAAAATGCTGTGACAAAACATCACCAACCACAAGGCCTCAACATCAAAAATTTAATTTATCACGGTTCTGGAGGCTGGAAGATCAAGGTCAAGGTATCGGCAGAGGTAGGTTTTCCTGAGGACCCTAGCCTTGTCCTGCAGGTGGATGGTTAGTTACCTTTCCTCACTGTTCTCACATGGTCCTCACATAGTCATCACATGGTCTTTCCTTAGTATGTCTGCATGTGTGTCTTCTTCTAAAGACAGCAGTCAGACTGCATTAGAGCCCCACTCTTATGATCTCGTGTAACATTAATTTCCTAGCTCCAAACATGAATGGAGGGTGAGGGGTTTGGGAGAATATGGTGCAGTCCATAGCAACAGTGCCTATAGGTCTCACCATGGCTTATAAACTCTTCGAGCACCTGCTTAAGGCTACTCATAATGTGAGGGATTGAAGATAAAGTGATGAACAAATCGGATGGGATCCCAGGGCAGCCTCTGTCCACCTGCCACGGGAGAGACCAAGTTAATCAGATAATTCCCCAAGTAAAGGTAAAATGACAAACAGAGTTAACTATTACACAGGAGAAGTGGTGGGGCAATAGCAATGTCTAACAGTGAGCCAGCATGGTCTTGGGGTGGGAAGACCATTCTGAGGAAGCAGGAGTAGGAGCTGAAAGGTGGAGAGGCGAAGCAAAGACACTTACGCTGTGACTAAACAGAGACCACAGTTCCTTTATTATCTACTTCTGGTGGCTGCCAGCTGAAGTCACAGAGGCCAGGGGACACATTGTGGAGACAGAATTTTGTGGGTTTCTATTAGCAACCCCTAAGCCAGTTTCGGCTTCTGTGTGCACAGGTGCACAGCCCCACCCCAACCCTCCCCTGAGTGCCTGTGAGAGAGGGGTGGAGGAATTAGACCAGCACAGGTGACTGATGAAGAAAAGAGAGAAAACTCACCCTGCCAAGGTGACACAAGCAGACCAGGGTGGGTGAGCGATACCTGCTCATGCAGGTGCAGCCTCGGAAACTGGCAAGGAGGTGGCACAGCTGAACTCCTCACTTCATGGCCCAATCAGAGACCCAGAACTTCGCCTCCAGCCCTATAAAACCTACTGTGTACTGGTTTACCTATTTCTGGGCCAAATCATGTTCCCTTTGTTTCACTTATTTCTTACACATAAAGAGAAAAGCAAGGTCAAAGACACAGAAGGAAAGTAGCCCTTGAAAAGATCATTCACCCAGTGGCCTTGAAAGAGACAAAGCTCACTTGCCCCTGTGGAATTTTCTAATACACTTGACAAAGGGAAAGGACCCATGTGATGTTAAACCTTTCAGAAATTTTTGCAATCAGCCTGTCGCTAGTAAAGTGGTTGCTTTGGAAACAGAAATAAAGGTTCTGAAACTCTTATGCTGAGGTATCACGGAGTCTCCCCTTTCCCCAGGACAGAAGACTCCAGCACTGGGGTGAGATGAGCTTCGGCACGGCTGTTTAAACTCCTCTAGCACTTACCTTGCTTGTCTCAACTCTGAACTAACATGGTAGCAGCACTTAAACTAATTGAAGTCACACAAATTATGCTTTTAACATAAACACTTGGTTTCCGTTGGAAGGATTGCAGTCCAGTCTTCTGGGAACAGCAGAGAGATGGATTCAAGCAGAAGCAATTCAGTCATCCCTCTCGTCGTCATAAACTTGTCCACAGTTTATTTTCTTGACTTACTGTGTTCATGAGGTTTGGGAAAGTCTGTGTGGCTCTTCATAAAGGACAAGCCAAAATCAAATTAAAATGAAGGGCAGGCTCTGCTTGCTGTTGCACAGAGGTGCAGAACGGTAGCAGCAAGGAGCAAAATGTTTGCTTAGGACTGTGAGCTGCTGGTTCAGTCGGATGGACACACCAGTAAACTGGCGTTGTCATTCCTCCTCTGTGTCTAGGGGAATGCAGCAGTGGGATCTGTGATGAAGCCTCGTGTGTCAATGGAGGGACCTGTACAGCAATCAAAGCTGACTCCTACATCTGCCTCTGTCCTCTTGGGTTCAGAGGTCGACACTGTGAAGATGGTGAGAAATATGCAAGTTGACTGTGTTGCTCATCTGACTGTTAATTCACCTGGATAGAATTTTGCATTGATGTGCTGTACACAAAGTGCTGTGACTTTCTATGGGGTCAAGGTTGCTTTGTTGGGAGGGATAGAAGTATTTCACAGTGCCAAAGTTACAAACCAATGAAAAGTTTTTTCCTTTTAAGATGCTGAGCTGGGGTGGGCTCCTTTGGGGTCTCAAGTAACTTCTAGAAAACCTGTACTTGTATGGTTTGTACTGGGCTGAATTTAAAGCTTTAAAAGTTTGTGGTCTTTGTAGTACCTGTCAGTTTGAGAGGAAAAAATTGGG
This sequence comes from Hydrochoerus hydrochaeris, assembly GCA_004027455.1. Taxonomy (NCBI): domain Eukaryota; kingdom Metazoa; phylum Chordata; class Mammalia; order Rodentia; family Hydrochaeridae; genus Hydrochoerus; species Hydrochoerus hydrochaeris. Next base: position 18,241 of record PVLA01004401.1, on the reverse strand, counting down.
AAGGTGCACACAGAAATTAACAATGTGGACAAAGTGCTCTTATTTTTCCTTCGGCTAAATAATTCCATCCCTCAATACTGTATACACATCATGTAAATATAAATGCATGTATACACATATATGTATATATGCATGTAATGTACTTGAACACACTTGTGTGCAAACTAACATATGAAAATAATACCTGAAAATTTAAAAGATTTTGGAAAATAATTCAAGCTTGAATACACTTTAACTTTTCTAGAATTCCAAAATTTAAAACAAAACAGGCTAAGGTCACAATGGTAATCATATTCCTCTACAAATGTACCATCTTGGGAATGTTTTTTAACATATCATTTCAAATCTCATGTCAGAGTGAGCCAGTGCAGTGCATACCCTCTCCTGTTTCACTAGCCTTATAGTGTAATAGAGGCCGATTCTTGTTCGTATCATAAATCACTGCAAGTCAGTGGGGGTGTTGATGAGAGGGGCTTTTGCTCCATCCAGTCATTCAGGCCCAGGACAGTCAAGAATAGTCACCAGGGATACAGGCCTCTGCCAACTCATGAATCTTCCAGGGCCCTAGAGTCCTCCACTGAATCCTGCAACCAACCTGCTTGTGAGAGGAAAGAACGGGGGAAGACAGAGGGAAGATTTAGAGGCCAGCCCTGGGGTACCATATGATCTTTCACCTCTGTTTTGCTGGCCAGAATTCAGTCGCACTACCCCTTGGCTTCAGGGCAGCTGGCTGGGGGTACAGCACAGCTGGCCAGTCTCAGCACACTGCAACTTCTAATGCCTTGCTTGTTTCTTCAGCTTTCACCTTGACCATTCCACAATTCAGAGAGTCTTTGAGATCCTACGCTGCCATGCCCTGGCCCCTGGAGCCCCGGCATTATCTGTCCTTCACAGAGTTTGAGATCACGTTTCGGCCAGACTCAGGGGACGGTGTCCTCCTATACAGCTATGACACAGGCACCAAGGACTTCCTGTCCATCAACATGGCTGGGGGCCACGTGGAGTTTCGCTTTGACTGTGGCTCTGGGACCAGTATCCTGAGGTGAGAGCTTGGACCTTCTGCAACCTCTTCTCCCCATAAGCCAAATAGCAACCTTTGTGGAGAAAAAACAAATTGCCATCTACCATCTTATACTCTTCTTATCTTCTCTACACCATTATTATTATTTTTTTTTTTTTTTTGGACATCTTCCCTGCTTTCTAAAGATGGCAGGCTTTCCATAGGTCTGCTGTGTAGGAGATTTCCCTTACCCACATAACTACACAGGGAGTAGAATCCTCTGCTTCGAACTAGGGAAAATGAGCTTGCTTCCAGTGGGAGGTAAACTCTCTCCTTTTCCTCTTGAAGTCATGCAGTGCCATCAGCAGACAAGCTTTTGATGAATTGTAATTAATCAGCACCTTATACAGAGTATCATGTGGTTGGTACCCAACAAATATAAATTGACAAGCAAAAGATTTTAACAAATTTTTAATGAATAGAAATATCCTTCATGACTTTGCTTTTTAATTTTTACCATCCTTTTAAACTGTTTCATGGATGATAACTAATGATTTCACAATTCTCTTACTGTTCTTTAGTACAGTGAGTCATCAACAAACACAGACCCCTTTGCTGACCAGTGCACTCAGGATAAATGGGTGATGAGTGGTTTTATTAGCATGGTAGTAAATGTGTGCTTCCAAAGGATTTGCTGATATTTGCATAATTTGTCTCAATAGCCAAACTTTGCTCGTTTTGTCTAGTCTGTACTACTGAACTACTTAGTAGATCGATTGTTCCCTTACAGTGAGTCAGTATCTTTTTTAATCCCTTGGAGTCTGCAGTTGGTAGGTGCAGATATTTTTCTTATTTGTTTATGCCTGCTAATTATTGTGTTCCTTTCATGGTAGTTTTAACCTTCAAGCCTAAGAGATGTGTATCTAATGCAGACATTTTTCTTGTTCCCGCATTGGTCTGATTCTTCTCTTTTGAAACTCACTGAGATGTTTTGTTTAATGGTGCTCTGCAGTAGGCTGTCAGGCAGCCTGTTGTTGTTTTAAAGGAAATCACAGGCTGTGTTCAATCACTATTCATATTGCTAACCTGTCATTTTTAGCAGGAGCGTGTGTGAGGTGTTACCACTGTGCATTGCCCTTAACTGCTGATCATTTTTTATAGCTGATGGGAATTGCTGTGCATTAAGTTCTAACACTTCTCTACGAGAATGAATTGTTTGTCCTTGCAGTTGAATTCCTACACATCAGTGACACCTCCTACCTTGGGGAATGGACAAACATTTTTGTATCTGTGGTTATGCAAAACATCTTATATCTCAAGACAACTATGGTGGATATTTAACTGACTCAATTTACATATGATTATGCAAAATAGCCCAAGCAATTCATTCAGAACTATATGTCAAGTTTAAAAAGAAAGACACCTTGGCTATTATCCTGCACTTCAAATGGCTTCTTCGTGATAAGGAGTGACCAAAAACAGCTGAGAGAGGCCAGGAGCTCCTCCTGGGCATATTGTTCTCTCTACTTGCTTCTGTAGGGCTTCAGCTGGGAGGTCACAGGCACATGAACCTTTACAAGTCCAGTGTTTCACTTTTTCCTAAATTTATGCCCATTTTTAACAGAAGGTACACTTAATTTTTAAAAAATGCAAATTACTGTTTTCCTACTTGTCAGAAAGGACTATCAGAAAAAGAACTCCTGAGTGTTAGGTAATGAAAACAAGGCAAGAGTTTCTGACGAACAAACCACCATTTGCCCCCTTGTCCCATCTTCTCTCGGGTGCCCTGACAACATTGATCACTATTGGCATTCCACATGGTTCTTAGGAAGCTGTTTATTTGGAAAATCATTTCAAAATCTTCCCAGTTAATTAAGAGAATTCAGTCAAAGCCTGAACTGCAGGGAGTTGTAGAATTGGCCAAACCATTTTAACTTTAGGAAAAAGATAAAGGGATGAAAATCATTAAGGACTTGATTGAAAAATCAACTGGAGTGAGCTCTTGATGGCTGTGATCAATATGGTGGTGCAGGGGAAGGTAGCATATTGACAGTAGATGACCTCTGCAGGACAAGAACATGACGATGATGCTGTTAGTTATTATGGAAATAGACCACTTAAAAAGGGCCCTTGCTTCTTTATTGTATATTGATTTAGCCAGGGTGATTAAATTCTAATTGCTAAGGACAAATCACAAAAGCATTTGCCTTAGCAAAAAAATCAAATGAAGGGGTGGTGACCCTTCAATAATTGTGCTCATTGCTATTCCTCATGGTTTTCTAATGATCCATGGTCAAAAATATAATTGGGAGCTTTAGTGAGGGCCAGGAACTAGATACTGTTAGAAACATAGATACAATAAGGGTACTCTTTCTGCACACCTTACTATAAAATGTAATGTGGAAAAATCCTATAAATATTACTGAAGCCCCAAGCATTTCTACTGTGACTTAATAATTAACTTTTTAAAGTAAGTTTAACTTTTTTCATGAGATCAGAGAACACAGTATCTGTTTCTCTTTGTGTTAGTCCATTTTGTTCTGACATTAACAAAATTCCTTAGAATGGGTAACTTATAAAGAACAGAGATTTATTTCTCCCCATTCTGGAGGCAGGGGAGTCCAAGGTCAAGGGGAATGCATACTGCAGAGGACCTTCTGCTTCATTATCCCCATGGCAGACAGCAGAAAGGCAAGCAAGCACATGCACATAAAAGTGTGGAAGGAATGGATCTGTATCCATCATGTTTTAAGAAACCTGTTCCCACATAACCAACACCCTCCAGTGATAATGTCATTTATGATAACTCATTTATGAAGGCAAAGCCCTCCTTACTTAATCACTTCTTAAAGTTCCTACCTCTCAACAATTTGCACTGGGATTAAAATTCAAACATATGAACTTTGAGAGACACATTCACACCATAACATCTCCTCCAATGTTTTATTATGAAAACAATTTCAAATGTAGAAGGTTGAAAGAATTGCAAACATTCTTATACCCACCACTTGTAATCACGAATGTACTAAGAAATCACATATTCTATATAACTGTTTTTTCTTCTTCAAATCTTATCCATAATTGCTTATCAAATTTTACCCTTGGGTTACCCCTTAACTATAAAACCAAACCTAATTTTGGTTTTTTTTTTAAATAAGAATTAATAAAATAGTAAATGCCCCGCTTCTATCATGAAGTTCACTAAATGGTAGATAATACTGCTGTTGTTACTAAGCAGAAAGTTTTCTTTATGTTGAATGAATTGATACCTAAGAATGGTATCAATTTTTTGTAGCTAGACTGAAATACTTGAAACTGATCCATAACATGCTAACTCACGTTCAGTTTCCATCCATATTAGTCAAGATTCTCCAATGAAATAGAACCAAGACCATACAGAGATGTATAGAAAGAAATTTATGTTGTAAATTTGTCTCACCTGACTATAGAGGCTGAGAAGTCCCACAGTCTGCCATCTGCAAGCTGGAGGCCCTGAAAAGACAGAGGTGTAGTTCTGTCCAAGCCTATAAACCTGAGAAATGAGGCACCTTAGTGCAATTCCTGGTCGGAGGCCCAGTGACCAAGAATGAGGAGGCTAATAGTGTAAGTCCTGGTCCACATCTGAGGAGCCAAGAAACAAGAACATCAGTGTCCAAAGCCAGGAGAATATGAATTTCCCAGCTCATGCAAAGAAAAAAAATTCATCCTTCTATCTTTTTGTTCTATTTTGGCCCATAAGACATTGGATAATGCCCATCCACATTGGCGAGGGTGATTTTCTTTATTCAGCCTGCCAACTCACATGCTAATCTCTTCTTGAAACACCTCTGTGGACACAGAAATGTTTAACAGTTAGCTTGGTGTCCCTTTAACTCAGCCAAATGGATACACAAAGTTAACAACACATCTCTCTTCAACAGGAGTGAAGATCCTCTCACCCTTGGCCAGTGGCATGAGCTGCATGTATCTCGCACCGCAAAGAATGGTATTTTACAGGTCGATAAGCAGAAGGTAGTAGAGGGAATGGCAGAGGTAAGAAGACCACAGCTTTTCTCTTGCTGGTTAATGTGAACCATCTTACTGATCTCTAATGATTTTGGTAGAAAAGCAGCAAAGTCTAGTTTTTAAGAACATGGATTCCAGTGCTAAGATGGAAAGCCAAGCTCCCTGCAAGGCAATTACTTTTCTACTTTACAGTTATAAAAGGGAGTTATAGTAATAGCACTGACCTCAAAGGGTTGTAAAGATTCAGTTAGTAATAAATGTAGCTTTAAGGAATTGTCTACTACCATCTTTATTCTCAACCTCCTCCCTTGTTCTTATCGGCAGTACAATGTGATAGGCAAGGACACTGAGGCTGACAGGTCTGACCAGAACAGATTGCAAAACCAGACATGTAGGTTCATTGACACCTAACTCCCACTGGCACAAGCTCATGCTAGGCACTGGACCTCCCTCATTTGTGTTTTTGTTAATCTCTCTAGTATCCTCATATCAATGGAAAGAATGTTGATGATAATGGTGCCTGCTTCATGGAGCTATGAGAATTAGAAGATATATATGTATGTGTATCACAACGGTCAGCACTATGTAGCTTCACTCATCATTATTATTACTAATTAATAGTATATTTTATGGACTCGAGGGCATAGAATTTCTACTGGAGTTTGCAAGTTTCCTCCATGACTTTATTTCCAATCTCCTGTTTGAAGAAAAACATTATTTTAAGAGGCAATAAATGAGATTTGTTTCAAAGTATAGCTTAATAGGATTCTATACACACACAAAAATTATAGCCCCCAAAACACATATCTGCCAATATCTTGATTCACAACAGCCTTCTTTCTGTGCAAAACAAGAATTAAAGAAGGCATTGGCAAATCTGAATACCCTGACAAGCAAATGGATTGGCAGAAAAAAAAAAAAAGAAAAGGAAAGAAAAGAGAACTTTTCTGGGGAAAGAGGGACTTGGTCAGAGGCAAAAGAAAGAAAAACATATATGTTCAGAAACCAACCTTAGAGACCACAGTGGTGGGAAAGCCTGTCAGAATCAAGGACTTCTTTTCTTTTCTTTTCCTTTCTTTCTTTCTTTCTTTCTTTCTTTCTTTCTTTCTTTCTTTCTTTCTTTCTTTTTTTGTCTTATTTGAAACAGGGTTTTACTAAGTAGTTCAGGCTGGCCTTGAATTTACTTTGTAGCCCAGGCTGGCCTCAAATTTGCAGTGATCCTCCTGCCTCAGCCTCCTAAGTGCTGGGATTACAGGACTGTACCACCAAGGACCTTCTTGAGAATGAGAAGAATTCAAACCAGGCTCTGCTCTAGAAGATAAGCACCCTTCACACCCAGCAAATGCCCCATATATATTTGTGGAAGGAAGGAGAGCTAGAATGAAGGGAAGAAGAGTGGGGGGGGGGAGAAGAGAGGGAAGATAGAGAAAGGGGAATGGATTTTAAGGGAGAACTGGAGTCACTTCTGATACAATCCAGTATAGAACAGTATGGAACAGTCTAATAGTCTAGCTGATTGTTGGCTTCATTATATACATTCATAAAAAGTACTGTATCTCTCGGTGCCTTACTTAAATCATCTGTAAATCAGGAATGATGGAAGCTCAGGGTGGCAGTATTTGTAAATAGTGGTTTTATAGTCTTTCATTTTAAATAAAGAACTCTTCAGGGCATGGTTCAGTATTTGCCGTTAAGCTTAAGAGAACACAAAGGTAAAACTCACATGTCAGAGTTTCTTTTACCACCGTGTCAACAAACAATCATGAAATCAATATGGCAGTCAGTGTCCTCCCTCTTGGGTTTTGACCTGGATGTACCTGGATGGAGCTTCTCACCTGGAAAGCAGCATAAACAGTCAGGAAGAGGTAGCTATGAGGAGTTCTGTTGAAGCTGAGCCAGGAGTGGAAAGGCCCACATGCGACCTCAGTGAGATGAACACTGGTCATCTCCCTCTCTGAGAGGCTTTCTGTCCCCCAGCTGACCACACCATGTTCAAAGCATGGCTGAGACACAACGCAGTGGCCTTAGCCCCTAAAGGCAAGCAGGCAGGAGTCAAGAGTGCACCTTGGAGAGCTAATCTAGGGCCTACACGTGTGAGAGCTCGTGTCCAACTCAGCCTGCATCCAGATTTAGAGGTTGGGGTTGACTCCAGCTATACAGAAGTCAGAGAAGGACAGTACCTATGGGGACTTTGGAGAACCCCCACCAGGACCCGCTGAGCTTTCTAAATGGCTACCATGAGCAGAAGTTCAGCTCCACACAGGAGGTGCTTTACTTCGAAGCAGGCAGAGCACAGGTGGGTCTCTTTGCTGCTTTCCCGAGGACCTCCTGAATCTATCTGGTCACTGTAGCCCTGCTATTTTTCCCCACAAGAGGCAGGAAAGGTGGTAATGAGTAGCCCAAAGGAAATGGCACTCACTCTGTTCTTTGGACACAACCAAACCCTAAAGTCCTTTCAGAACATTCTGCTGCTCTGAGGCCACTTGTCCCTGCAGCCTCCTTTGTTACCGACCCTATTTCCTGTTTTAATTTTGGGGAAAGAGAAAGGGCAGGGGAGGATGCTGATGGGTTTGTGGTAACAGTTCCTGCTTAGTCTTCTATTTTGTTGGGCCACAAAAACTCCTGAGAATGCTTCTGCTTCTTTGATGACCTCATAGTAAAATAAGAACCCTGAAACCTACTGAACATTATTGACCAAGGATGACATTTCTGTTAATCTAAGGATTCCCCTGAGCCCATCTGCAGGCCCCTGTCCCTGTGAATGTTCCCCAAGATACATGGAGCATCCTATGTGACGCCTCTGTCTGCTCTTTTCCATCCTCAATGTAACTCAAAATCCATTCTCCCCTCTCTAATCCATGATCTTCTTAAACACATCTATCTCTTTCTCTGTGTCTCTCTCTGTGTCTCTGTCTCTTTGTCTGCCTCTCTCACTTTCTCCTTCTCTATCTCTCTTTCTCCCACCCTCCCTCCCTCCCTCCCTCTTTTCTTTCCTCCCTCCCTCTCTCTCCTTAACATTCCCATCTTGGGTTCTATGACCCTGTATGACCACATGATGTACCTCTTCCTTGCCTCCACCCTACGTTTTACATACTCTCTCAACCTGACTTCTTCCAGTTTCTACAATTGTCACTCTTCCTTCACTGCTTCCCTACTTCCTTGGGTCTAGGGTAAGGCAAGAGATATCTATCTCTGTCCTGTGTGGACTCATAGGAACCTACATACTTCTACATGCTGATCTTACCTGCCCATAGACTTGCCTGAGTTCACTGACAGTATGGACTCCTGAGGGAGAGGGACTATGTCTCTTATTTGCTATTGTTTGTCCAGCACTTATCACAGTGCCTGGAACCTAGAAGGTACTTGATAATGCTTGCTTAATAAATGAGTGTGAGATGCTACTATTTGCATTTCTTTTATCACAAATCCAAGGAAATAATAACTAAGGTGTGTTTATTTCCAGTGAGTTCAAATTTTGATTTATCTGTGTTGATTATCTCATAACAGGTTAACATTTTGCTTATAGCTCATGTTGGAATGTGCTTAGACATTACCTATTACACGGTTTATTATCTAGCTACCTATTGGAGTTTAGGCTATTAAAATCACTAGTAGCAAGGAAGGGGGGGGGGGAGTTGACACTGGGAAGTTCCCTGAGAAGTGATTAAATGAAGAATTCTTCTGCCTTGGTGTTTGATAGGTGGGGCCACCTCCCCCACCATGCTTTCCATTTCCTTTGTCTATCAGTTTTTATCTTTACCATTGCTGAATGTAACTGTAACCACACATTGGAATGCTGATTAGGTATTCAACTCTGGGCAAAATGCTATCTAGATGGTATCTCACCAGCCAAGATAGGTAGATTGTACTGTATTCAATCACAAACAACCCTAAAATGTCACCGGCTGATAAGAAGGGTTTAGTGCTTGCGCACCCTGAGGGTGGATCCTCAGCTGAAGCTTTCATTAGAAACCCAGGTGGGAAGAGGTGGGAGTGGGCAAGGACAAGGTGAAGCCTTGTCCTACTGTGCTTCTCCAGGGGAATTTGGTCGTTTTCTCCTCATGATTTATAGGCTACAGCAAGTACTATGGTCCCACCTGAGCTCTGGTTGGAGATGGTCTTTCTGTAGAAAGTATACTTCAGACAAAGCTCTGCACACTGGCCAACAGTAATCCAGTCTCCTCCACTTATCCTGACACCCAGGGGAGGGATTCCTGTTCTACAAATGATGAAACTGAGTTTCAGGGAGGTTAACAATTTACCAACGTCCAAAAGTCAGGCCAGGATGCCTATAGTCCCAGCTACTCACGAGGATAAGGCAGGAGGATTGAAATTCAAAATCATCCCGGGCAATTTAGCAAGACCCTTTCTCAAATAAAAATTTTAAAAGAGCTGGAAGTGTAGCTTACTGGTAGAGCACTTGCCTAGTTCCTACTGTAGTTCTGCCCCCAGCACTGAAAAAGAAAAAGAAAACAATTATATTGGGTCTTGAAGTCTTCTCTAGCTGTCTCTACTGAAAACCAGACATATTTGCTGATCTTAACCATGTAGTCCAAATTGTATTGTGATTTGCTGTTTTAATCTCTTGGCAGGGGGGCTTCACTCAGATTAAGTGCAACACGGACATTTTTATTGGGGGAGTCCCCAGCTATGATGGGGTGAAGAAGAACTCGGGCATTCTCAAGCCATTTAGCGGGAGCATCCAGAAGGTACAGGCTCCACTTTTGAAATGTGTTTATTGTGCCACTCTGACCTCAGACACCTGCATGGAGGTCTATGATCAGTGTCATCTGTGCCCAAGAAAGATACTTTGAGGAAGATTAAAGTTTTAGGATTCTGCTTTTGAATGCTCTTAGAATAGTTTTCCAGCCCCACTCCTCTTCCTGGGTCTATGTCCAGCCGACATTCCATGAATGCCATTTTCAGTGAAAGTGAATTTTTATAGCAATTCTACTAAAATGTTCTGGGACTACTGATATAGGCAGCTGGCACCAGTCACTGCAGAGACTTCTACAGTAGGGAAAGATGGAGATGAAAACAAATAGCAACTTTTGGCTTATGCTTCTCATTAGTGTGAGTTTGCAGTTTGCACCAGATAAAAGCCAACTCCCACAGATAAGCAGTTGTTGCTCATCAGTCATGTAACCAAACTCTTAAGAACATAAATTCAAGAGTCATCCCTAGAAAATTCCTAAAAAAACACTCAGCTAGTGAAAGACATTGACTGTACTCATACTGGTGTCTTAGTCCTTCACTGGGGCTGTCCATGATCTCTTCTGTCAGGAGGACATGCTCCATCCGCACACAAGTCTGAATGCTCTTATCCCAGACCAGGACCAGCTGGCACAGGGGAAAAGGATTTGGAGAAGAGCATGCTTGGTTTCTGGGTTTTGTACCACATTATTTTCCTTTAGCAATCAAGGGTGCCATGTGGGTAGTCACTGGATTTCTCCTCTCCCAGTGTTGGACACAGAAAAGAGCCCCAGCTGACATTTGCTGACTCTGGTGTGTTTCCCTTTGCTGCTGAACTGCAGTACTGGGAATACTTTAGATCAGACCCTTGTGTCTTCGTGGGTGGATTGGGCAATGTCCGAGCCAGAGTTTTACATATTTACTGAGGAAGCAGGCTGAGAAGTGAGGCTTCAGCCATCTATCTGCCCTTCTCAGGCTGTGCCCTGGCTCCACACAGTACACAGAACCCTCTCCTCTCACCTAGATAGGCTGACCCGCCCCCACGATTGTGTCATTGGCAGAGCCATATCCAGCAGTGACTGGTGCCAGTCTTAGCTTGTCTTGAGCACATACTACTCAGTTTCATAATCCTTTACTTGCAGATGAAAACGTGAAATTGTAGAAGGATTTAAGCTCCTCTGTAGCAGCTTCTCAGATTCAGGACTGGGAGAAATTTTCTCTCAATTCTTAATGCTCTCCAAGGGGAAGATTGGCCTTTGGAAATTTTCTCTCAATTCTTAATGCTCTCCAAGGGGAAGATTGGCCTTTGGAAATGTGGATTCAGGGCAGGAAGTGCCATGGCTAATCTCTTATACCTCCTGGGCAGTGGGGGTCCCACGAGGAGTGTTCTCCTTGTCTGAGTCTTTCAAAGTGAGCAACAGCTCAGAGTCACACATCCTAAGTCTAGGACTGAAGATGTTGGGTCCATTTGCTGGGGGGTAGGGAGCCCAGTAATCCCTCCTGGCAGTCCATCTGTTTGGTAAAGCAGTGCTGCAGTGAAAAAGGAGCAGAGGTTGCTCTCCAGGCCTAGCAAACACATGCACAGTGGTGCTTCACTTGTTGCCTTTTAGTGGCTTTGGAAGAGGATGTGGAGAGGGAGGAAACGCAGGAATATCAAGGAAGGAGCATAACAGGAATGAGTGGGATAATCGAGGACCACTTGATGGGGTTTTAGAAAGCTATGTGAGAACGGTAGCCAAAGCCCAAAGCCTCTCTGGATTCCACAGGCACAGAAAACGATCTCCTCCTCTTGATCACTGCCTCCCTATCACTTGGTTTTGTCCTGATCCCTACTCTACTTCATAGCAGCATCTCTTCACCATGGCTACAGCTTCTCAGATTCTTAGAAGTGCTTAAAAGGTACCGAAGCCTGCCTCCCACCATCAGAGGCTAGCTCAGCTGCTCTGGGTGTTTCTTAAGAGGCTCAGACAATTCTACTGTACGGCAGACTGAGGAGATGAACAGTTCATTTCCTGAAACTTCTTCCTGATCTTCCCAAATTCCTTCAGAATCAAAGAAGTGCTTTCCTCCAAGGATCCTTCCACATACCAAATATAACCCTTTGGCTCCTGCATCACTCACAAGAAAACCAAAGAAGCAACTGAACTTTATTCTTGATTTCAACCTTCCTTATTATTATGTATAGCTTGGACTGATGTACTGAGGGAAATGTTAGAAAATTTCAAAGGTATTTTCCCAATTCCCAAATTTTTTTTCGTTTCTCTCTCCCAAGATCATCCTGAATGACCGAACCATCGATGTGAGGCATGATTTCACATCTGGCATCAATGTGGAGAATGCTGCTCACCCCTGTGTGGGAACCCCCTGTGCCCACGGGGGCAGCTGTCGGCCCAGGAAGGAGGGATATGAGTGCGACTGCCCATTGGGCTTTGAGGGCCTACACTGCCAGAAAGGTACACCTAAGGGTCTCAGGCAGTACTTCTGAAGGAGCAGAGACCATAGAGTATTGGGAAACCAGAACTCAAGGGAGAATTGATTGCACTGATACAGCCATGCTGATTACTTTGATCAGTGATCTCAATAACTGATCAGTTGTGTATAAACTGCTATACTCTCTTAATAACAATTAAAATAGCTTCTCCACCCCTTCCCCTGGCTCCTTCCCTGAGAATCTCCTCATGGTCTTGCAAACAAAAGGTTAACCTGTAATATAACAGGGGTTTCCAGAACCTGTGCATAGGAGGCATTCCCAGGGCCACTTCTGGCGTGGGGATGCCTATGCTTTATGGGTAATAAATATTTTAACTATGTATTTTGACCCCTTCCTGTGAGTGCTCTAAAGAGAAATACTATCCATATTCAGAAAAATAAGAACCATGCATTAGTTGCCCCAAACTGAAGTATACATAACCTTCTGTGCAATGCTGTTTTCCATGCCATCAAACCTCCCTATACCTGTTTTATTAATTGCAAGATGAGAATGATTGTGGCAGTACTTTCTACCGTGAGGGTTGTGGCATAGAGAAACTGAGGCAATGCATAAAAAGCATTTAGAAAAGTTCCTGGTAAGCACTCAACCAGCTCTAGCCATTTCTATTATGGAGAAAAACAAAATTCTTAAGCTGGTGCTATATAAGCTACTTAGTTTTCATCTTGCCCTTATCTGAAAGCTGGGCAGGTCACGGACCTCAGGCCCCTGTCAACTGTCTCTCCGTATCTGCTCAGGAGAAGCAGAAGCTGTGGTCCTGGAACCTAGAAGGGGCCTGGCCACATCTGTGCCAGAGGCTGGGTCACTTTCTTCTGCGCTATATCAGAATGGACTCCCCGACTCAGGAATGAGGAAAGAAGATAAAGCAGTGGTCACATAAAGGAATATATTCTCTCTCTCTCTCTCTCTGTCTGTCTCTCTGTCTGTCTCTCTGTCTGTCTCTCTGTCTCTGTCTCTGTCTCTCCCTCCCTCCCTCCTAATTTTTATCCAAAGTAGGGCTTAGAGAAAAACTGTACATTAAAGATAATACAGAGAGATAATATGAAATTGTAAGAAAACTTTTTATAGCAGTTTTGGAAAACATGATACCAATTAAAAGACTTAATAGTATTTCTTATATTTAAAGGAATTCTGAAATCTGCATGGGAAATCAGGAAATGTATTCTTTTTTAACAAATAAGAACAACTGATCTATTTGTAAATTATCCTGATTATAATTCTAACAGGAATGTTGTTGACCATTAGCAAAGGTTGTACTTGAAGAAATTTCATTTAGAAGGGACTGATTTATTCAGAAAGTTAGGTTTGGATCTCACACATCAGTGTTTGCATTTCCAGAGTCTCTGATGTTCTGATGGGCACTTCAAGCTTGCTTGTAACACTAATTGGCAGTCTATAAAGCTTAAATGAACACCAAGCTTTGGGAATTGAAGGAAGAAAGAAAGGACGGTTTGTGATCTTCTCAGTCCCCATTTCTTCCTATGGAACACTGGCCATAACAGATACTAAGTGCTCACATCGTGGCTTTGTGAGTTAGGTTTGGTCCTGTAAACAATAGATCTTATCAGAATGATGGGGCAGATGCCAGTGAGAGCTGGTTCCTGGCATGATCTGAGGGATTAGGCAGCAGCAGAGAGAACCAGTGGGCAGTGGGGCCTGTTTTCCTGCAGGGTAGGCTAGAACTAAGGTTAAAACACAGCTACACCGTCAGCTTCCCTGGGTCTTGCATCAGTGTCCCTTGGGATTTTGAAATCAAGATACTGATTCTGACAAATGGAAGCTTTGTGCAAATGCTGGACAGGTTCATAGATTAGAGGTATGGCCCACATCCCAAGAAGCGGGTCTTGGCTTGCAGACCTCCCTGATGGCTTATGATCTTCCCTTTGCCCTTGTGTGTGGGAAGCAGGCTCAGGGGGGCCTGAACCCAGGTGGCATCAGTTCCCCCCCACCTGCCAAGGTGCTCCAGAGACCACAGTTTCTCTACTTGACCTGCAGCTGTATAAAATGAAGCCTTTCCATCCCAACCTGAACACACAAGAAGGAAACAGAAGTTCTTCTAACAGCCATAGCTACACACTAACAGGACCATAAGATCTGACTTTGGTGGTCTCATCACTTTCCTTTTAGGGCTCTCATTTTCAGGCATCTTCTTTTCCCACAAACCTCAGCACCCCGCACACCACCCCAGAGCTAGGCGTCTTCTCATTTCACAGGGGGTGATCACCAAGGCTCCCCTCCCACACCTGAAGACCTCATTCCTCCTTTCTCCACTGTTCTCAAAACTTTTCCTCCTTGGGTTTCAGTTCCACAGAGATCTTGTATCTAAGGAACGTCAGCAGAGGGTCACAAAGTACATGGAAAAACTAAGTTCTGAGGAGTATCAGCAGCTGCTTTGCGTGTCCACACACACACTCACCACTCCCACCCGTAAGCCATATACACTCACACGCAGAGACACGCTCACAAACACATACACGTGTTCATGGGAGCGGAGTTCTGTGGTCAAATTAGGTTTGGGTAGCTCTGGGTAAAACAGCTCTCTCTTCTTTTGGACTTCTCACAGACTTTGCTATGTTCTGAGTGCCTAGCAGGGCACAAGACACAAAAGTTTTTCATGGTTCTACCAGCCGATAGCTGACAGGTCCCCTGGTAGAACTTAGCACTCTTTATTACTGAGAGCAGTTTAGACCCAGACTGTGCACAACCCTGTCGGCCACTAGATGGGAGTGTTTTTCTGCATAGTTAAGCGGCTGGGCGCAGGTCCCAGAGATCTCAAGAGAGGAAACCTGAGCTTAGGGCACAGGTGCCTCACGTGTAACAGTCCTAAAAGATTGCCAGTGCCTGATCGGTCATCAGTGCCTCTCTGCCACCCTCACAACCTTCAGGGCATTCTATGCTGTTTATAGTAGATTCACATTCTGCTGCTGGGACTGATTGGGGTAACATTTTGTCCCAATATATAAGAAAATAGCTTCAGTAAATATATACCTACATTTAAAAAGACTGTTGAGGAAATGCAAATTAATAAAATATATGTCATGCATACTACAAGCAATTTTTTTTAGACTGGTGCATCATTAAACACCAGTGATGTTTATCCTAAAGGCTAGTTCTTAAAGGGCTACCAGTATAGGAAAAGGTTTTTGTTTGCTTATTTTGCAGATACAATACATTCTGTATTAAGTTGATGTTGTACCTGAATATCCTTCATCCAAAATGCTTGAAGTCAAAGTGTTTCTAATTTCAGATATTTTTTTCAGTTTCTAGAATACTTACATAAACATAAAGCTATCTTGAGGTTGGAACCTCAATATAAAATTTATTTATGTTTCATATACAGCTTTTATATGGAGACAGGGCAATTTTAGATGGCCTCTTTTAGTCACCTGCTTTTTTGACTCTATCCCATCACATGATCTCAGGTCTGAAATCTTCCACTTCTGGCAGCATGTCAGCATTCAAAAAGCTTCGGATTTGGGAGTACTGAAATTTCAGATTTTGGGACTTGAGATGTTCAACTTGAATAATGAAGAATTCTGGGCCAAGTAGAACTGTCCATGAACTGCCCATTAGGGAAATGTTGAATAGGGCGGGATGCTGATCCATCAAGGTGTTGCTGAGAGGAGTCCCACTGTGGGACCTAACCCTGATACCTGCAGGGTCCTTTCCTGGGAGTGCAGGAAACAGCCCAACTGTCCCTCGCCTCTTTACTGAGAATGGGAAGTCCCTCAGAGTAGGAAATTTGCTTTGGCTGCGCCATGAAACTTTTGGCTTGAAAGCTACAATTCACTGGGTGTTTTGCTTTTTGTGCCATCAAATGGCACATGGTTATAATATAAATGTGAGAGAATGACAAAAACACATTTTGGCAAACACATCCATAAAAGTCATTGCCTCAGAGGAAAGAATGCAGGAAAAAAATGAAGAATGAAGATTAGGTTAAAATATAACCATGTTTATAGTAATATTTGAACAAACCACACAAGGGCCAGAAAGGGCTGGATGGTCACTCCAGCTTCTTTGCATTTGGGTAGATCTGGTATTTATCTGTGCACACGGACTACAAAGAGGGTCTTCTCACCATTTCCATCTTGCTCAGTGAGGTTTTTTCTGGAGGCTGTGTTTGCCCTTTGTTAATCACAAAATAGCCAAATATCATGCAAAGGGAGATGGAGGACAATTAAGGTGCTAAAAAAAGACATAAAGAAAATAAGGTGCAGGGCTGGGGATTTAGCTCAGCGGCAAAAGCGCCTGCCTTGCAAGTGCATGGCTGTGAGTTCAATCCCCGGTACTGATTAAAAAAAAAAGAAAAAAAAAACCTTAAGAAAAACTAAAAAGAAAAAAAAGAAAATTAAGGTGCTGTTTTCCACTATGGAGAGAAAAGCAGCAGCTGACTGGCTTATCATTCTTTTATCATATGTGGCTAAGAGCCACATTGACAAGGTAAGTACCTCTTTCTCCAGATCTGGGAGAATGTGGTTTGTCAGTTGAAGCTGAGAGACCCTCAGAAGTACCGGCAACTCTGTATAAAGGTCAGGGTTCACTGTCCTCCTCGACCCCCAGGAAGCCCTAGTGGAGGAGGGGAGGTGAATGGTTTGGTGCCAATCTGCCAGTCGTGCCAGGAGGAATTTCCATGGGTTTGCACTGCAGTTCCTATTCCATTCCCATTTGGATCCTCAGCAGGGCTTTGTGAGGGAAGCAGGCTGGTTTCACGGGCTCTGTGACCAATGTAGCTGAGGTTTTACAATGACACTGAGCAGCTGACTGTCCTTTTCTGTTTCATGCTGGCGCCTGGCAGAGTGTGGGAACTACTGCCTCAATAGTAAGTACTGTGTGTCCCGAGAGAGGCTGTGAACCTAGCTGGGCCCCTGCCAAGACCTGCCAGGGCAGGCTCTGGCCAGGCCAGGGCACCATGCAGGCCAACCACAAGCAGAGGGGAACCGGGGTGAGAAGCAAGAGCTCAGAGGTGCCCAGGGTAGTGGGAATCTTCTTCCGGGGGCCAGAATGTGGCCTCTAGGAACATGCTGGTCTTCCAGCTGGAGCTCGGGGTGCTGAATGCCTGGGCTGGGGACTTCCCACACAGCTCAGCAATGTATGCAGAGCTGATGTGTGACAGGCGTGTCCTGACCATTTCATGAAGTCCAAGGGAACACGGGCTGTTGGCCACAGGCCCAGAGCCAACAACAGCGGGGACAGGTCCCAGCTGCCCCTCATGCTGGGTGAGCCAGACCCGCCGGGGGTTTATGTTTAGTCCCGGGAAGGGCTCCCTGCCGGTCAGGGGAGATGATGCACTCCCCTGTTCTTCCCAGCACTGCTTTCCTGGATGGAGGGGCCTGCATGGCCCAGTGCTCCCCTCCCACCTCCTCCAGTTTTGTTTGCTTTTGTTTTTTGAGAGTTTTTTTGTTTCTTTGTAGTTCTGAGAGGGGATTGAACCTGAGGCTTCACTGCAAGCTGTATCCCCAGACCTTTGTAATTTTTTTTTGAGAAAGGATCTTGCTAGTCTTAGTTACCTAGGTTGAGCTCTAATTTATGATCCTCCTGCCTCAGCCTCCCAGAATGCTGAGATTATGCAGCACCACACCCAATTCCACCTCCTCCAGTTCTGCAGCCTGGATCTCTTCCTCCCCATCCCATCCCCCTTGCTTTCTCCGTTCTATTTCTAGCCCTCTGGGATTCCTCCTTTCTGGGATTCCCCCCCTTTCCTTTCCCATTTCCTCTTTCCGCTCCTTTCCTTGCAGGTGACTGCTGAGCTCTACTTTCTCTTCCTGCCTCTTCCTCCTTTTTCTTGACATTTGCTCCTTTCCTGGTTGCTGCTTTCTCTTCATTTTCACTTTTACCGCTTGTTTTTCTTCTCAGTTTATTTCCTCATCCTCTGGCTACTGCGGGGCCCACTCCTTTTTCTTCTCAGTGCCCTCACCCCACATCTGCATTAACCAGAGGGGAGGGGCTGGTGCTGTGGCCACAGAGCCTCCCTCTCTGTCCCTACAGCCGCTCCTGGCCAGCAGGTCCTTGTCCAGGGCCATACTTCACACTGCTTCGGAGAGCAGTAGAGTGAT